>JALIZH010005358.1:0-68848 GCA_030522465.1 Rhipicephalus appendiculatus | reverse complement strand
TGGAGTCATAAGAGACACTATAGCGACAGGAGAAACTGTTATATCCGCGTAAGCCAGTACCTCGCCAACAAGCTCGGATTCATTGAGAGCTTCCCACCGCTGTACTGTAACGTTTTTTAGGTCCAGCAAAGTGAATATTGGCATAATGGACGGATCCTCACAGGTATTTTCGGTTCCTTTATTAGGCATTTTTTTCAAGCACGCTACCGTCAACTCGCGACCGCCAAGGCCCTGCACATTGTGGCGTTTCAAGGGCGGAAATTTCCCTAACGTACTCTGGGACCCAGGTGTGAGATCAGTCGAAAGCTCTCGAGGCCAGAGTAAACCTTGTATAAAAGTTTCGTTCGCTGTAAAATCTCCAGATTCACAAGTTGATCCACGTCGCGCCAAACGTGAATGGTGCGCGGGTGCGATAATCTCGGGTTTGATCGGAACAATGAGCCATGCGGGACAAATGATCCACATGACGTCTACGATCTCCCGCGTCGGTGGTTCATCACTGGGAACGACGAAAAGCACCGGTTTGTTTCCTCGAGAGAAGGCAGTCAATAAATTGTCAATTAACGCTTTGTTTTCCACGCTCCAGGTAGTTATAGGTATGGGGATCCATCGTGCAAGTGTGGCGTGCGCTTGTTTCCACGGCTCTTTGAAGGACACCAGGATGACGTCCGAGACAGCTCCGTAAAAGGGTAACCCACTCGCCGGCGTGTCTTCTGGTAGATCTTGAGTTGTAGTGGCTGCGCTTGGATTCAATAATGCCAGCGCAGCAAAGATTGATGTTGCTAGCCTCATCTTCGCACAGGTCATGCTAGGTGCTGGGCAAACTGAAAGACAAACAAGACTGTTAACCTCAATGCTGCGCTTCCCGTGAAGCGCATATTGCACATGTGACGTTATAATCGGAAGCGTCTGCTCGCTTGCTACGCTGCAGTGTGATAGCTATTCTTGCAGCGAAAAGTGCTCGCAATGTGAGTAAGTCCGAGGGTTATGTCCCCGGGAATGCGTACTGAAGATAACCCTGCGACCCTTATACATGTAATGCGACTGGACTGCCCACCAACGACGCGAGTTCAACGCTGCATCACTGCTCTTAGCCAATACTGTGCGGCGGCAGCTGCTTTGCTGTTGAAGAAAAAGATTGAAACAAACAGGCAGCTTGCAGAAAGTGTAGCTGGACTTCTAATTTTATGCACTTGCAGCTCTTAGTGTCGAAGTCCGTCTATGTAAGATAAATCTGCAGCACCCTCTTTAGAGCCCAATGCGCAAAGAAATATTCTTAGTGTGCAACTAAGCACCAGCTGCTCTTGCAAATAGGGGAACAAGACACCATGTAACAATGGACTTAAAAACATTACTCCAATAATGAAAACTTCATAGCGAAGGCGACCATTCAATGAAAAGAACTGTGAATCTTGCATGTTGCCATCCTTCGATTAACTGGGTGTAGAACTGGCTTTGTAGATAACCGTGTGCGTACGGGCTGCATTTTTCGACAAATGAAGCTGAACATATCGTTTCGTGAACATGTCATGGCGCGCCTACACTCGCCAAAATAATAAATGTTTTTTCCTCCCATATTGTCCTTTCCTATGCAAAAAAGAAACAAAAAAAATTAAACCCCGGCTATAGAGAGGAAGGCTTGGAAAATTAATTTCGCTACGACAATACAGAGTAAGGTGGCGGGCGCCTATTTCAAATGGCAGGCATTACCAGCACAGCTGTTTAAAGCCGAGGCATATTCCTGGCGATTCGTCGTCCGCACTTTCTAGCCCAACTATACTCGGCGACAACTTATCTTGACATTGGAGCGAAGGCTACGGAGGCGGGGCTTCCGCACATTTGTGTTGCTCCGCAAGCAGTACGGCAGCTCGCGGAGGGTTTCGGTTTTGCTCGCTTGCATCGTTAATGCGCTTAGAAAAAAACATATACATGAAAATTATGAATGGGAGAAACAATTCGATTGTTAAATGTCCTATTTTGGTGTCCTATTACGAGTATATTTTTCTTGGCGACCTAAACAGCGCGTTTGGGGCAGCACACTGACGTCACGGACGCCGTGTTTCCTTGGAAAGCGGTTGAGCTGAAAAGGGGGGTGCTGTCTAAGAAATGGAAAGAAAATGAAATCATTCTTGCAAGGTCAACAGTAACTGTAGTTTACCTACAACTTCCCGCACCTGTCTCAGTCTAATAATAAATAACGCAGTATTTATTCCAGCGACGCAAATGAAAGAATTATTGGTGAACTTAAGTACTATTTTTTTGGCGTGGTAGCAGGCATGCGCCTTCGGTTCTGTAGCTTTCACAGTGCTGTCAAGAAAAGCTGTCGCCGAGTATACGAGACTGAAGCCTGAGGAGAGGGAGAGCATGGGTTAAACCATGGTCCTTCAATACTTTCTGGTCATGAAACTCCCGCGTCACTCAATGGGAGAGCTTCATATACCGCCCGCACTTTCCGCGCCGCGGCGCTGGCGTAGCTAGCAGGGGGGACGAGGAAGCCGGCTCGGCCGGCTGCTCTGCTGGCCGCCATTAGCGGACTGTTGGCGCGGAGTGGTGGTGGTCGTGCTGATCGCCCCCCCTTTTTTGCTTTTCGGGGTCGCATCGTGTTGACAGCGATGCCCAACACCTGCTGCGTGCCGGGCTGTCACTCTGGATACAAGGGCACCGTCGAAAAAGTTTCCCTGTTCTGTTTACCAGCCAACGCAGAACAACGCGACAGGTGGAAACGTGCGATCCCGCGACAGGAGACTGCCGGATTTTCGTTCGACTTGAAGTACGCTCGCGTGTGTGAAAAACATTTCGACGCCAGTGACATTGTACGTGCGGACGTGTGCACAGTGAACGGAGACATCGTTTCGCTGCCCCGAGAACAACCGAGACTGGTGGAAGACGCCGTACCAAGGATTTTTGAAGGTTTGCCTTCTTACCTCTCCAAACCAAAACAGCGTTCGCGTGCAACGAAGGGCCCACCTCTAAAAAAAGGCCGCGAAAGCTTTCTCCGGATTGTGATGCGACAGTCGCGAATGCAGACGTCTCCAGTGCAGCCGACGAAGAAATCGATGGTAAGTCTGGCACAAAGCTTGCAAGTATCCTACCCGCTCACTACGCTAACAAAATTGATCCCGAGTCAACGAGGGACTGCATTTTGGATTACCTTGGTGGCTATGTAGCAAAAAAGTTTGCTAAAATAAGCTGCACGGACTGCCTCCAAACACTCAGAAGCAACTCCCGAGAGCCAACTGCATTGACTCAAATCAAGACAAGATGATTTTTGCAAGTGCCATCGGAGAAATTATTGCGGCTCTCGCAAATTGTGGAAGAACATGTGGAAATGTGCACCGAGGACAAAATTTTTGCCTGTGCCAGTGTTTACATGAACATTGTTGAGAACATCCTGCTGGACAACCGCACTTCTTCGGCCAGTGTTGGCTGTGGAACACATTTCGTGAGCACTACGGCAGAAGTTGTGCACTTTTTTATTAAGTGCCGTCTGCACTTTTTTACGCGTGAGCAAAACACACTGTTTCGTGCTGGCGGACGTCGTTTATCCTGCCCGGCCAAACGAGGGAGGAAACCAGGGGCATAAATTTTTTTCAGTGATTTTTGTTGTGTCGTTCACTCCATCTCCCAACTTTCATCCACAGTTTATGAAACGCAGATTTGAATAAACTCTATGTGCCTGTGCTCAAACTCGGCTGCGTTATCAAATCTGCATGCGTAAAATCAAAAGCTTTCGCTTCGAAATAGCACGTAGTGCCTATATCTAGCAGCTCACAACAGTTTCATCTCATTTTTTTAATCTTTAAAATGAAGGGCGCAAATTATGACATCAAAGAAAAAAAAGAAAAAAAACACAACTTGAGCATCCCTCTCGGTCTTGTGGTGCCTCATTCTGAGCTTTTAATTTTTCAGCTATGTTTCACTAACGATATCCCTCAAGAGGTACTTCAAGGCTATTAATGCCAAGTCACCCTGATATACAGATTTGTTTATTGGCACGCGAACTTCTATTGGCTGCTTCGTGATGCCCTATAGAATAAAGTGACAATTATTCCGAAAATGAACGTTACGTGCAGCCAGAGCACGGCTGCTCCGCAATCTCTAGCGCAAAATATGTTAACCTTTCAGTCATCTAGAACCAGTCACAGTGTTCGGTTTAACCCCGAAAGCGACTACGCAGGAATCGAGAAATTTAGGAACGCTACGAATGCGCGTCACTTTACAGACGGACTCAGTTCAAACATTGCCAGCAATCAAGGACTTGGGCAATTTGACAACGCGCATCATGGGCCACTTTGACATTACTAATAGCTGCTATGATTTGTCAGCGAGAACACGGCAAAGGAAAATATCTGAAGAAGTGTATTTGATGGGAAACGCTTCCGCGAACGCGCTACAGCCCTGCCAAGCGCGGCCGATCGATGCCCTCCTGCTTACGGTGGCGCCTCTGGTGGCCACTTTTGTCCCTATATGAAACTTTCGCGGGAGTTTCATGACCAGAAAAAAGTATTGAAGGACCATGGTTAAACTAAGTGGGTCAGCGAGAAGCTTAATTTAGCGAGCTGACCCTGGTAGAGAAAGGGTAGCGAGGTGAAGAGGGTAAAGATGGACAGAGAGGAGGGGAGCAAAGGCAAAGCGATGCCGGGAGCGGAGCAGGTGGTGAGGCGAGGAGGAAACAGCAGGGGCATGATTGGCTGTGCCAGTCAAAGGGGGCGACCAATGGTAGCGCATGCTCGAGTACAGGTGGCGCTGGTGGGAGAGGAGGAAAGGCGCGCCGCGCGTTCACGAAAGCAGACGAGAGGTGCGCTGATGCCACCACCTCCGCTGTTTAATCAGGCTTTGCAAGGTTAAGTCAGTTGAAGCATCGCATAATGTTATGTCAGGAATTCATTCAATAGAAAAAGCCGGCAGATCCCACGCACTGTGGGAATCGATGTAATGCGAAGCAGCCAGGAAGGAGCAAATCATGCTTTACATAATTTGCATGCCATGTTTTACATGTTACGGCCTGTCATTTGTGTTCGTCATACAGTCACGTCCCGATATACCAATTTTGGTTTATGTCAAGCTAGCGAACTGGATGCAAGCGCACCATGAGCGTGGTATGTAAATGGCATTGTAGATAACATGCATGCCGAGATGTTCATGTTACCACCTGCCACTTATGTTCGTTATACAGTCTTGTCACTCAATACCAAATTTGGTGTATATCAAGCTAACGAAACGGCCGCGAGCACGCCATGAGCGTGGCATGCAAGTCATGTCGCACATGACAAGTCATGATTTCCATATTACCACTTGTCATTTATGTTCGTCATACAGTTATGTCACTCAATACCAAATTTGGTGTACATCAAGATAACGAAACGCCCGCGAGCGCGCCATGAGCGTGGAATGCAAGTCATGTCGCTCATGAAGTCATCATTTCCATATTACCACTTGGAATTTATGTTCGTGATACAGTCATGTCACTCAATACCAAATTTGGCGAATCTCAAGCTAACGAAACGGCCGCGAACGCGCCATGATCGTGGAATGCAAGTCATGTAGCTCATGAAGTCATGATTTCCATATTACCACTTGTCATTTATGTTCGTCATACAGTCATGTCACTCAATACCAAATTTGGTGCACATCAAGCTAACGAAACGGCCGCGACCGCGCCATGAGCGTGGCACTCAAGTCATGTCGCACATGACATGTCATGATTTCCAGATTACCACTTGTCATTTATGATCGTCATACAGTCATGTCATTCAATACCAAATTTGGTGTATATCAAGCTAACGAAACGGCCGCGAGCGCGCTATGAGCGTGGAGTGCAAGTCATGTCGCTCATGAAATCATGATTTTCATATTACCACTTGTCATTTATGTTCGTCATACAGTCATGTCACTCAAACCCAAATTTGGTGTATGTCAAGTTAACGAAACGGCCGCGAGCGCGCCATGAGCGTGGAATGTAAATCATACTTTTCATGACAAGTTAGTCATGATTTTCATGATATGACCAGCTATTTATGTTCGTCATATAGTCATGTTATGCCATACCAAATTTGGTATAAATCCCATTAACTATACGGCCAAGAGAGCACAAAGTCGTAGGCGGCTAGATAGATAGATAGATAGATAGATAGATAGATAGATAGATAGATAGATAGATAGATAGATAGATAGATAGATGGATATGCTCAAAGTCGCCGAATTTCGCTAAGAAATGCTTCGCATTTAATACTCTTTCACGACTTGAGACGTACAAATGCTTTCTCGCACCTTTTTTTTTAGGAGCGAAGCTCCTTAGGCCGGCACCCCGCCGTCGCCGTTGAAGCTCCCTGGCACGGTGCCAGCTGTGGCGTCTTCCCCCTGACGCGGGAGGATAAATAAGCGTTATGAGCGCTGTAACGCGGATGCGGAAACGCGAGAATACGAACGCGTGCGCAACACGATGCGGAAAGCGCGAGAATACGAACGCGTGCGAAACGGAGGCAGATTAGTCACCCTCTCCCTGTCTATTCTTCTCTGCCCTCTACCCTCAAACCGCCGAACTCGCGAAACCATCGCTTCACCCTGTGGTCCACCCAGTGGGTGGTCCGTTGCCTGGACAATGAAACGCCGCGCGCACCGAATGCCGCGTGCGTCCCATTTCTGTGGGGGCTTCGCTCATCGGTTGCTAGTTTTTTGTGTGTGTAAACGTTAAGCACGACAAATGCTTAAAAACAATAATGTGCATTTCATTATCCTCGGCAGCATTACGGCACACCTACAGTACTGCTATGACTGTGCTGAAAGTTCTTTCTACTCTTTAACTGAACTATAGGAATTATAATATTAATGTTAAGACATTGAAATGGAGGAAAACAAATCTTGAATCCGGTAGGGGCTAAACCATACAACCTTATCGGGCAACGCTTTCGATACTCTACTAAATGAGCAATATTGGCCATTGTCCTCCCGTCTACATTCTGCGTATTTTGTCCAATTTATTATTGCTAATTGTTAAATTATGTCATTTATGCTTATGTTAAATTACTACACAACACTTAAAGATTACAAATAATGTTCCCCATATACCCGCCTATGCTTAATTGTCTGTAATTGTTCGTTAGGTTGTGTAACAAAAAAAAAAGGGAGCCCTTAAACTAGTCCCTTTTTTTTCGCTCAAAAGAACGAGGTGTGCCTCAAAATAGTTAAAGAAAGCTAATTTCTCGCAAGCCCGGACAAAAGCCGTTTAAGGACCATGTACAGCCCTGAATTAAATGGTAAAAATCTCCGCATCCATGAGGTCACTAACTTCAGTCGTTCAAAACCCGTCATGCTTCAATCAGCCACGCATTATACCTGTGCTACAAACTTCAGGATGGCATCCAGCGGGTGCATTGCTTGCATATCCCCTATCAGGGTGGAATTAACGACAGTGAAATCTTAAAATCGTGACGTTAATTCTTATAGTGTTGTAACAAATGAGAAGAAGTAGAAAAGTGTGGCAGTGAAAAGGAAATTGGGAGTTGCAGAGAGCATGCCCGGCAGTTAGAGGTAAGGAGGACAATGTCCTAAGTAATCTAGATGTTATAGTAGGTGCCGCAAATGGCTTCTATAAAAACTGCACACTGCCGAATCAATCGTGAAACCATGTTTCAGAAGCAATGGCAAAGTGTACAGACAACTTTCAAGTGTAAATATCATTTAGAAAGAAGCATGAAGATGAAGACGTGTTCCACAGAAAACTAGCAAAAGGTGCAATAAAGCCCCATAATTGAACGATGATATATTAGGAAGCTTGTGTCTCATATATGCCATGCCTCATCAGTTCAACCCTAGAAGAAAACTGAAAATTACACGAATGTGTCACAAAGGAAACGTTAAAAAAGTTTAATGACAGGCTCAATATGCCAACGTTAAATCTTGAATATTTTTACGATAGGATAATGGGCCAAAATTTACTTTAAATCAACCAAGAGAACAGGCTGGCTTCTGGGAGGGGCATTCCGCAATGTTTCCAGTTCACGTCATCAATCAGGTTATCTAGAAATCTGCAGAGCTCAACTCAAACTTTTAATTACCTTGATGAACATTAAACTGAATAAAGATTAAGTTGTCTTGTTTTTTACCTTTTTTCGCCACGCTTTACCTGCGTGCAGCCGGTGAGAACTTTTAAGATGCCCCTTGTGGCAGGAACTCTCAGGACTCAGCACCCTTCCAGTGTTCTAATCCAAAATAACTTTACAAACCAGTGAAGGAATGTCCACAGACAGCTTGTAGCTATGGCAACTATATCGAATTTAGCGGGACCATATCAAGGCGCCTCTATTTAGTTGCTTCTGCTGCATACGTGGACTTCAGGTATCCAAGGCAACCAACTCGCGTAACAGAATCATGGCGCGGAACAGACATGTCCTTTCGCAATGGTGGCGCCCACGGATAAAACATAGATTGAGCACACAGAGAAGCCGGGCTACGGAACGAATAGTTTAAAATCTCAACAAATCGTTCCAGGAGCTCATATTTCGATTTTCTGGGGAAAGCTTCTCGGCGAGTCTCTGGTAGACAAACTTGATATCATATCCTGGAAAGCGGTTAGAATTAGGTCTGAAAAATCTTTTAAAAAAGTGACTCTCCAAAGTGGTTTGGCATGGCTGAATGCCAAAGTGTTTTGGCTTGGCTGAGTACTGAAACGCGTCAATAAGTAATCTGGTACGACTGAATTGAACGGAAACAGCAATCACGTCCGTGTCAAAGCCAATTTCTGCCTTTACCGAGACGAGCGTATCTCGAGCAACGACGCACGTACGCCGCAATACCGGCGTAATATTACGCGTGCTGGCCCTATCTTCCACCAAATTTGGTGTTGGAGGTTTTCTTTTTCTTTTTTTATTCGCGTACCTGTACCTATAATCGCGTACAACTACGAAAGTCTGCGGCATTTTCTCCTCAAAGGCGGATGAACAAACACTTGCACCAATGGGCGCTTACTCAAGACTGACGTCATGAGCCGGACAGCCCGTGACCAGACTTTTGGTGAACATGGCCGAGTGCATGATCGGGACCATTTGTTTAATAGCGGAGGCGATCAGCAACGGTCAGGATGCGGCCTCTCCGGAATTCCCGAGTTTTACCCGCGTACGGTTACATCCTCTTTCTCAAACATAATATTTCGAGCAAAGGGGTCATCAAACAGAGACAATCGGATATAAGCAAAAACCTAACCTGAAATGAAGAGTGTACTTAAACATTAAGCACAAAACCAAGAGCCATACCTAGGTCCAAGTTTCTCGTTAAACGTTCTTGATAGACTGATGTTGAGAACACACTTTAGAAACGGTGTTATGAGAACGTATATGAAAGGACAGGAGAAGCAGGAAAACGATCAATTTTTATATTTTTTTATTGAGGCGAAAGCTTCAGATGCCTAATCTAACGCACAAAGTGACCGTCGGGATAGGCTGTGTCAACACGAGTCATGCAAAATGAGCATGGTTGAGCCCTCTGTCGTACGAATCGGTATAACACGAATGTGAACCTTTTCTACACATAAATACAGTCACAACTCGATCTTGCGGCACCCGATTTTACTAAGTTCACGAACTAACGAGGAAATTCTCATTCTGCGGCAGGTGCCTACAGGGTTCAGTGTTGCTATCAACCATAATTAACCAACTAACTTGGACACCAAACACGATTTAACCAGGCTTTTTCCAAAATAAATGTGTAAAATGTGGCGATTTCTTCTTTTTAATTTTTGCGCATACCAGCTTTCTTCCGGTAGTCGGCTATCGCGTCAAACCATCTAAACACCCGAGTTGCGGCCGTAACATTACCTGTTTACTTTTACGACGCCGCACGTCGCGCCCATGCACAAGAGAGACTGAGCAAACGGTAGCGCACTTACGTAAACATTGGCGCGAGGGGCCGTGGTGGTTGCTTTTGTTATGTGGTTTATGCGACAGGTGGCACTGATCATTTCCTCGCAGCTTCAACGCTAGGTTCAATGTTTGTTCCAAAACGACACCCGAAAGTCTGTTCTCTTTGATTTGATCGCTAGGGCCGCCGGCACAATAATTCGATTGATTAGCCGCGTGTTTATACACGGGCGTGGCCGTCTACTTGGTCTGCATCGCCCGGACATGGAGACACCAATGTCCGGGCAACATGGGCGGCTTTATGTCCGTGCCGCCACACGGAATCCCTCGCCGGTTTTTCACACGCGCATGCGTGGTTGGCGGCAAAAACGATGCCGTGATGGCGTCCGCGTGCTGCTACTTGGCAATTTCAGATATCCAAACAATGACAAGTACCTTTCCCATATTGAAGAACTTCCTAATTTAACGAACTAATTTGTGCGTGGTCATCACTTCGTTAAATCGAGTTTCTACTGTAGTTGATTGTTTATTCTACAATAATATATGAAAGCTTGCACAACGTGTTTTAAAGTTCGACAGCTATTGCACAGTTGGAAGTGGATGCACCCACGTTGACGCCTAGTGGCACATCTCCATCCCAACGACTAACCCCATGATCATGATTAAACCTTTGTGGTTGCTGTAGTAACGCACAAGTTGTTTCAAGAGAGAGAGAGAAATCACAGCATATCCACGAAGTGAATGATGGTGAGTGGGTGAAGCTCGGAGGGATCATTCGGGTAACTGTGAATCCCCCCGTACATTGCCCAGTCGATCATGCAAAGACGTGACAACACGTGTCACGTCTTTGCATGATCCTGGGTGTTCGATCGTCAGCTGGGCACGAGCATCGCCGACTTGTGTTCCGGGCGCTCCCAGCCTCAGCGGCAACGCCAGTTCGCGGTCCACGACAAAGGAATCCGATGCCACCTACTCAGACGCCGAAGTCCACACCAATGCTCGACGTAACGGCTCGCCTCCGCATGTATCGCCACAGAACGCTGCTGTGAGTTGTGAAAGCCACGCGTCCTTGGCTATGGGTTGTGCCGCCGTGAGTACCGGAGCCGCCGCATGCTCCGCAGATACCGGCTGCCCTGGTTTCGCGACTCCGAGCGAAAGAGAAAGCGCGCCAAGAGCGAGCCCCTTTTCTTATTATAACAACGCCATCTATCATCTTTAATCATCAACGTATACGAAAAACCACTAACGCCATCTAGTGATATTATTTCCAAGGGCATATACACACAACGCCATCTATTGAGAAATTCATAAACTAGAGGTGGCTACATACATACTACTACAACTACTACAGAGGAGGGAATGACCCACACCCTGAGGAGCTTCGCCTCTAGAAACTCCGCGGGTGTGCGCCACAGAAAGCGGGTATCCACCAAGTAACTCCTAGTATAGCATAGCCATGCATGGTACCTATAGTATAACAAGGAGGTGAGAAAGGGAAGTTGGGCAAGGAGGTGGGATGCATGGGCCATAAAAAGTCACAGTTTCACCGCAAGGGTGAAGTAATGAATGCGATAGCAACAAATTGTAATGTTATACGAAGTGAGGCTGGCAGCTAAATCTTTTGGATCCGATCTCACGCAACTCTAGAAAACGCTCGTTTAAGAGAATTCTCTTCGCGTTGAGAGCGCAGCACGTAGAAGGGTACACCGGCCGCCCGCTGTCGGCTGCCGAAATGGGGAGATAACGCGCGCTCCCGCGACGACCGCGGTCGTAAAATCGAAGGTCGCTAGAGGGACCCCCCCCCCCCCCCTCGCGTCTTTTCACGCTCGCGAACGACGGGCGGGGCCGGTTGAACAGTTGGGGGGGATCTTATCGCATGCGCCTCGGAGCGACGGAGATGCCGGCTCGTTTGATCGCCGCTTCAGCCGCGTACACCGCTCCCGCTCGCCCGCTATTACCCGCTGGTAGAACGTACGATGCGCAGGGGGTTCTTATCAATTTGGACTTCATACGCGGCATGACGGCGACGGCGAAAACCCGTCGAGACTGTCCATATAATTGCTATCGCAATAATAAGGAAAGGAAGGGGTGAGATGCTAAAGCATGGCATAGCGTTCTCTGGTATAGTTTATGCGCTACAGACAGTGGTAGGTACGAAGCTGCTGCCAGCATAAAATACCCATGCTTAGTATAGTATAGCAATGGGTTGGCAAAAAGAAGTCAGGGGGAGGAGGAGCGATGTGAAGAGAAAGAAAAGGGGGAAGGGTAGAGGGTAAATCATGATATAGTCTTGCATAGTATATATCAGCGAGGGTAGCAAAGGACCCGCCTGTAATTCCGTCTTTCTAAGCAGCATCGCCTCCCAGTCCTCTCGCGTAGGGTTGGGGAAGGGAGAATTGGCTGTGTTCAGCTGGCAGGCCCATACCGTATGGAAGACATCGGCTGTCTGCCCACAGTGCTTGCACCTGCCGGTGACTGTGGGGTCAAAATATTGCAGCATGGCCGGGCATAGCAATGTGTTTGTTTGTAGCCTGCGTAGAATTCTTTCTCCCGCTGTATCCGGACCCTTGGCGGGGGGTGGATACCGGCAATGCTGGGAGCGATTGTACTGGACAATTTCCTTGTACCTTAGCAGCTGTGGTTGCGTGGTTCAGTCCATAGGGCTCAAATGAGGTAGCCATGAGAACTCAGCCAGAAAACAGCGTTCCGGGAATGGCCACTATATATAATAAAAATGAGAGCTTACGTTAGGAGGAAGTATTGCGCAAAAACGAAAGAAGAGAGAAAGAAAGAAAGAAAATGCATTATGCACCCATACGCCAAGCTTCGCTCGCCCACATTTTCCCGATTGAGGAAGGGTTCCGGAATATTTGGTGACGTGCCACTGCTTACCCCCCACATTCATTGCATGCTGCTTTCCACGTTAGTTTCCTTCAATGACTGTCCTCCGGGAAGCACGGGTAAAACTCTGCGAAACTATAATCTTCGTGTATACGGCATCGCACCCCAGTTTCCGTTTCTGGCTCATTTTTACTTCTTCGATATCCCCCAGGTGATATCATTCAGGCGTTAACGAAGCGTCTGAATTCATGCACCACGCGCAGCAATCCTTTAATGCGGTCTCAGTTTTCGCTTCACCGACGATTATGTTACAGCTTGCACCAAACAACTTCCGTGGTTTCGTCTGTGTACCATGGGTAAAGCAGCCTTAGGGACCGTCCCGTCCGTGTCGTACTACCACGGAAACTGCTGATATTTCTGTATGCAAGGGAAGAACACCATTAGCGACGTATTAGCTAACTACGATCAACCTCACTATGCTCAATAACCAATGATTCGCTTTTGTAACTTTCGCTCAGTGCTTCAATTAAAGGAGTGGAACGTAAATATATAAACGTTTATTTCACATGTATTCACACTACCCCACTCAAAGAGGTGTTTGTCGATGCCGCAGAGCACGTAAGTAAAAATGGCTAGCCAGCCCAGGGACCACCTGCACCCGCGTAGCGACCACCGGGACCGGCGGGTGCCGCGACAGGGTTAGCGTTGAACACCGCATCTGCGCTGGCACCCGGAGCTGTACCAGGCTCGTTGGTGTCGACGGTGGCACGGAAACCGTTGGCATCGGCCACGTACTTCACTGTGCGGAATATACCGTTGGCATCCCGGTATCCGTAGGCACCCGTCTTCGCGTTGCTGGCGTCCCCTTGTTCTTTGTGGAACAGCTGGGTGCCAAACTCGTCGGTGCTATCGTAGCCGAAGTTGTACGGTTGGGGAGGCTGTTGAAATGGAAAGAAATATGGTGGGATAGAAAGAACGCCCGTGTACATTATGTCAATGGACGACTCGTAGTATGCATGTCATTGCCAAGTGGGGTACCGTCTCGTATACATTGCCGGTTGGTGCCTATTTTGATTCTGCTCAGTGTCGTGGACTCATGGATAGTACATTCTCGAAAGAACAAATATATTTGTATCCTTATAGCGTGGAAATAAAGATCTCTCCTCTACGTTCAGGCATTTTAAAAATTAATTTCGACTGACTATTCCTTGTTTTGTAGCGCAAAAGGATATATGTAAACACTAGGTGTACTTGAGCAAAGTGAAATTTCTGCAAGCTCGCTAAACTTTTTTCCCCTCTTCCGATCAAAATTGTGGAAAAAAGTATCGTAGGGTGTTAAGTAATTAAAAAGAATTGATACATAGCCTTTAATTCACTATATGTAGACGAAGAAGAGCAAATATTTGATTAAACTAATGAAAGAAGGAAATGATTTTTTTTAACGGGCGAAAACGTTCTTGATGCCGTGCATTATATATATACAATAATACGTACGTAGGCGGCACCAGCAGCGGAGAACCCCGGCGTAGCAGCTGCAGCAAAGAGTGGTCCTTGGAACCCGGCACCTTGGAAACCATAACGCTGGCCTCCTCCGAATACGTTTCCCGCTCTCACAAAGGTCACAAAAGCGAGGAGGACGGGGGGCCTGCATTGGTTGAAATTGGCATGAAGAATATTTCACGAATCGTTCGTGTTCTGGAGATCATCGTCTGTAAGGAAGATCTGCGCTCTTCCCATGTAGTCATATTATGTACACGAAAAATAACGTATAAGGGCTCTGTGATGACAATAATTAAAAATCACTCATATGCGATAAATTCTGTCAAACAATGAGAAGTGTAAGGTGGTTCTTAGTAAGAAAGTAGTGAGCATGCCGGCGAAAACTCGCGACATGGAATTAAATAACGGAGCCACTTGCATTCCCGTTGATGCTATGGTGAAAGAAATACCTGCAGGCATACCGGGTGTTGAAAGTTAAGCTTTATGGTTTTCTTAAAATTCGGCACTAGGAAGAGCATGAAAACCAGATAGCTTATATATCCAGGGGGACACAAAGTGAGACAATAATTATCGCCGTCAGGCGCCCAATTAACTCAGATTCAATGATTAACTTTTGAGTGACGGCAGCAGGCAAGCATGTTTGCAGTGAAAAGTTTAAGGTAGTCGCGTTTATACTCAGTTTGATTTGAAAGAATTTTTCTAGCATGTCTGTGCTCCGAGATATACCGCGGCAAATTTTAATCGTGGTCTTCATGATTACGCATGCAGGGCGCTGTGGATCAGCGCAATCTTCCTCCCCGATGTGACGAACAGTCACTGCTTGCTATCGCCAGCCAGTAGAAAAAGGGTAACCGTTATCATCTTTGCCAATGCCTACAACCCGTTGTCAGATTAAACGACGCACGCAACTGCCACGGCCCACCGGGGAGGAGTTGGCGCCACCGCTGGCTATCTTGCATGCGTAATCACGTAAACCACAATGAAACTGCAGCGGGATATCTCGGAGCACAGACACGATAGAAGAATTCTTCCAAGTGGAACTGTCTATGAACGCGACTGCCTCCAACTTTTCAATACAAACATGCTTGCTTGCTGCAGTCACTAAAAAGTTAATTATTGAATCTCACTTAATTGGGCGCCTGACAGCGATAATTACTGTCTGACTTTGTGTCCCCTGGATATATAAGTTATCTGCAAAGGTGGTTTTCATGTTCTTCCCAGTGCTGAATTTTAGGAAAACCATAAAGCTTAACTTTGAACACCCGGTATATTGGATGAGTTTTCAACGAATTGAATAAAAGTAAGGCAGTTGTGCGCAATATTGCATATCTTCCTTCAAGAAGTATTCCGAAAGAGCGGCGAGTGCATGCATCGACATGCATTTACAAAACACAACACTATGACCTCCTCAACTACGTCATTAGTTGTATTGCACTGTAACACTTTCCGGACTAAAACGTAAATAATAGATTACAGAGCGTAGCTACTGCTTCTGAGTTACCTTAGATATCATATCCGCTGATAGTAGTTGACTTCGTGATGCGTCTAGCAGGGGGGGGCTACGAGGTGGCTGTGGAGTGAAGAGAGCCGCTCTGCACTTTTATACGCCTGACCTGACGAGGCCCAGCCGTCCTCCTTTCTCATCTGACGTCACAACAGCGGGTTCATGCTTGCGTCTTCGCTCTTTCTAAACCACTACATCCTTGCGTGTCGAGTGATTGGGCCACGGTCAACGATGTTAAGGAAGTGAAACCGTGACGGCATTCCACTCACGCTGGTCTCGCGTTTTTAAGACACACTCTGTTGCATTCAGCAGCAACTGTCGCTTTTTGCGTTGTAGCAGGGTCGCCGTAGGTTGGACATGAAAAGGCGCCAGAACTCACGCCAAAAGTAGCCAAAGTAGCCATGTAATTTGATATTATCGCCGAATTTCTAGCCAAATAGAACAGAAGCGGCATTTTTAAGTCTTTACTACTGATGAATTAATAAAACCATTTTGAATAAGTAAGGCCTCAAGTTTAAAAAAGAGCCATGGCGCCAACTGGAAATCTTCGTCGCCAACGGGGTTCAAAAGTAGCCAATTTGTCGCAAAGTAGCCACCAACGGCAACCCTCCGTTGTAGCTGCCTCTTATATTTTTATGTAACGGGCAGTGGCGTAGCCAGGGGGTGGCACACCGGGCACGTGCCACCCCCCCCCCCCCCCCCCTGAAATTTTTTTTTCGCCATGGCATACAGAGCGAAAAATGACCATTTCAAGGAGGTGCCCCTCCCGAAATCAAGGCGGTGCCCCCCCCCCCCCCGAAAAAAATTTCTGGCTACGCCCCTGGTAACGGGACCTTTTACACGCGTAATAACTGTCTTGAGAACACCGCGCCTGAGTGTCGAACGCTGGTCAGTTTATTCGACGACTGACGACCGTCTGCGCCGATACCTTCGCACTTTGAGTGTCGTTATTTTTCCGGGCCCAAGATCACCACATAAAGTGTTTCTTCTTCACGGGCTGCGATTGCGTTGTTCACCGTCACAACCACGTGAGAATAAGGATGATGTAAAATGAGCTATAAAGCTCCTCATGTAGATTAGACGCTGCGTCCGCATAACCAACATTGCAATAAAGGGCTGAACCTGGGGGGGCCGAACGGGTAACGATTGAGACATACTGTATTATTATATTGTAATGAGGTGGTTGCAGAAGTCATAGATATTCTTTTCTTAGAATGACAGAAACTGTAGCAAAAGCCGCTTCCTGGTAATGTTTGGGCCACACCTCTTTCGGATGTATGAGCCTCGCGCCAAGAAGCCCCTCTTATCCTTTGCGTCCACCCACTCGGAACTGGTCATGAGAGGTATAGCTCATGTTTGTTGGCAGAACGCACTGAAGAGATCCTGTTAACACCTGATCAAACAGAGCTTCAGCTCGCAAATTACTCGGTTGAAGGCAGCCGGGTACCCTTGACCCTTGTCTCCGTGTTAGAAAAATTGCACGGTGGATGCAACAGCGATTCACAGGACCTTATTGTGTAAACACACGATCTAAGTACAAAAAGAGCTGTCGTCGAATACATACATGGTGTTTCTCATTGACTTAAGAAAGCCGGACAACAATCTGGCGTCCCTGTAATTGTCTCTGCACCTAGAAAATTGTCTGCTTTGTGCCGGAACTGACCCAGTTGCTAACGCATGAAACTGCTGCAATATTAACCTCAGGAAAAAGTACGCGGATTGTTCAATTCGTGTAGTATATAAAATCCCTTTGTCACTTGGTCTGTCTTTTGTGGGACAGAAAGGCTATTGTCAAAATGCTAGACTACAAGAACACTGGAATAAATTGGGTAAAGCGCCGGATGGACTTTTTGCTGCCCACTGCATCTTGTCTAGGCATCCCAATGACGACACATGAATGATTATTGAAGCATCAGCAATCGCAGAAGCTGACTCGGTTAGCAAGCCATTTGCCTTAACACAAAAACAGCTGGTTTTTCTAAATTAACACCCGCACATCTGTCTGGGTTAGGATGAGTTGCGTTTCTTGTTGGTTTGTGGATTATCATACCCTGTGTTGTTGACTATCGTTTGCATTGTAGTACCTCGTACTACAATGCAAACGATAGTAGCATTGCATTGTAGTACCTCGTTTGCATTGTAGTACCTCGTACTACGGGCGAATAGTACCTCGTGTACTTAGTTATGTATGCATCTTTTCTAAATACAGAGCCAGTTAGAAGTTCAGCGTTCGTTGTTGTCGGTTTTTCGTCCCTGTACGCAAGTTCAATAGGGAATGCCAACTAGGCCGCACCGATGCCCTACCTCATATAAAAGGCTTTAGCTATAGTGAGCGAATAGTTACGTAATGTTAGGCATCTTCTTTGATCCCAAGAGTGGTAAGTGCTGTTACTCTGGGTTCTAGGAGTACAAAAAGCGAACACTTCTAGTATTGTCGCGGGCAGTAGCACATGAATTTACGCAGGGCTTAAAGTCTCACATTATTGAAGGGGGGGGCCCTCGTCCGGCAGCGACATCAGATATATATATAGTGAAGCTAACTGCCTCTAGTACTGAACAAATGCTTAAGAATGTTATACAAATAAATTAGTCATAATTTCTCTGTACACATGTCAAATGAGTACAGCAGTGCTACAGCTGACCTGCCAAGGGGGACCCCAGCCCCTCCTTAAAAAATGGAAGGGGGGGCCGGGCCCCCCTGGGCCCCCCCTGACTTTAAGCCCTGACTTCACGGCATTTCATTTCATCATAAGTGTTTATGGGCAATCTTAGACGAAATTATCCGCAAAAATGTCCACTTGCATATGTTGCAGCAGCCATAAGCGTGCGCACGGGGAAGGGGGGGGGGGGGGCAGAGGGGGCGGCCGCCCCCTTCCTAGACAACCAAGATGGGGGACGCAAAGTCAGCCCCATACATCGACATAATAAGGAGGGGGGGCGCTGCGACAAACCTTCGCCCCACCTGAAGGGGGGTCTTTGCGCACGCCTATGGCGGCAGCTATTTTTATGTGTTGCTTGCACGTAGAGACAATTATTTCAGACCCCTCTACGCAGTGTTGTGCAGATGCTGACTCCAGTTTGGCCACTCACAGGCCTCCATTAATCTTCTACAAATATGACGCGATATGTGCGATTTTTATACTGTCATTTTTCTTGTCATGGTCATCCACTTTATTAAAAATACGTGTCTATTAGGGAGAGCGCATATTATTCAGCGGACGCTTTGACAGTGAGCTACCTATTGTATTGGCACATATTCTCTGCGTCGAAGCGGAAATGCCTTGTCAGTGTCAGTTAGGATGTCAGTTAGGAGACCCTGAAAACAATAAATATGATACATTGTTAATTAAACTTGCAGTATCATTTGGAGAGGAGTTGTTGGCACGGTAGAGTTGATGAGTGCTACACTTTATGGCTTTAACACACCGCCAGGTGGCGACCTTACCCCAAGCGTCGTAAACGTCGGAGTCTCTCATAGCATTCAACAATACCAAAAATAGCTCTGCTAGCTCTGCGACGCTCGCGTGCTTCGCCTGGCTAGAGTGTACTATAGGAACCCGGCAATGCAGGGGTGCAAAAGCCGAAATAGAATTTGGAGCAATTTTTGGAGCAGCAAAATGTTACTTTTGGAGCACTAAAATCCAAATTTGGAGCTGGTTACGAGGAAAAAGACATCCATTTTTTATCACGAACGACCAAATTAGGAGCAACATAAAAAAGGCTTACATTTAAAAAAAAGATGTGCAAACCATTCAACATCACCTAAATCGTGCAGAGTGAACATGAGCACTGTTATTTCAATAAAAGTAGTATTTTGAACCACCCCGCTGACAAACAATGATAAAGTCCACATTAGCATTTGCCGCACCTGTCAAATCCTTTGACAGACCCTGCGAATTCAAATGTGGATCTGTCAAGCTGGCGATCTTGAAATTTGGGGGATTCGTAAAACTAAGGAGCAGGGGTGGCGAAAAAAAAAGAGAAAAAACTGGCGCCTAGTTGTGTTACTGTTTTTTAGGGTTGCAGAAATGTCATATCCTGCTCCAAATGATTGCCAATAACTTTTTTTAGGCGTCAGCGACCATACTAGTACTCACAAGTATGCGGCGTATACACGCATGATAATAGAACGAAATGTGCTGTCACACAAAGCAAGAAAAAAAAAAAAGCCGGCAGATCCCACGCACTATGGGAATCGATGTAATGCGAAGCAGCCAGGAAGGAGCAAATCATGCTTTAAATAATTTGCATGTCATGTTTTACATGTTACGACCTGTCATTTACGTTCGTCATACATCACGTCACGCAATACCAATTTTGTTGTATATCAAGCTAGCGAACTGGACACAAGCCCACCATGAGCGTGGCATGTAAATGGCGTTGTAGATGACATACATGCCCAGGTTTTCATGTTACCACCTGCCACTTATGTTCGTTATACAGTCATGTCACTCAATACCACATTTGGTGTATATCAAGCTAACGAAACGGCCGCGAGCGCGAAATGAGCGTGGAATGCAAGTCATGTCGCTCATGACATGTCATGATTCCTATACTACCACTTGTCCTTTATGTTCGTCATACAGTCATGTCACTCAATACCAAATATGGTGTATCTCAAGCTAACGAAACGGCCACGAGCGCGCCATGAGCGTGGCATGCAAGTCATGTACCACATGACAAGTCATGTTTTCCATATTACCACTGGTCATTTATGTTCGTCATACAGTCACGTCACTCAATCGCAAATTTGGTCTATATCAAGCTAACAAAACGGCCGCAAGCGCGCCATGAGAGCGGCATGTAAATTGTACTTTTCATGACAAGTCAGTCATGATTTTCGTGATATCACCAGCGATTTATGTTCGTCATACAGTCGTGTTAAGCCATACCAAATTTGGTATAAATCCCATTAACGATACGGCCAGGAGAGCACAAAGTCGTAGGCGGATAGATAGATAGATAGATAGATAGATAGATAGATAGATAGATAGATAGATAGATAGATAGATAGATAGATAGATAGATACGCTCAAAGTCGCCGAAGTTCGCTAAACCGTATTAAGATTTGGAAGTGCTAACAGGCCCTTCCAAATCTTACTACGCTTTTGCGCAGG
The DNA here is from genome assembly GCA_030522465.1 of Rhipicephalus appendiculatus. Classification (NCBI taxonomy): domain Eukaryota; kingdom Metazoa; phylum Arthropoda; class Arachnida; order Ixodida; family Ixodidae; genus Rhipicephalus; species Rhipicephalus appendiculatus. The sequence goes on along the minus strand of JALIZH010005358.1, from coordinate 48,032 downwards.
GCACCGGTGTACTGCGGCGAAGGTGGCTGAAGCAGCGTTCTGCACGGGTTTGAACAAGGCCGGGAAATTTTTGAACACCGCGTCAGATTCCACCCCCCCCCTTTTTTTTTCTTTCACGATGGGGTTAGGTTTACGGTAGAACCTCTCGGCTCACATGCAAGGCGCGTTCGACCAGATAAAGTAACAACGGCGCCTGCCCGCTGGCCCGGTGACTGCACCGGATACCTATGGCCTGGACGACGCAACTTCAAGACAGAAAAATGTTTTATGTGCCGTTGCTATGGCAACCAAGGTGGTCGCCGGCAACGCCGGTGTTCGCAGCACGTAGAGTTTGTTCGCGCGCGGAAAACGGGGCATACGCTTTGAGCACACCGTGGTTGAGTGTTAGGGTCTGTGCGCGTGGATTGATTGATGACGCAAACTGCAGGTGGCCAACGTGGCCTCCATTTCTCGCTGAAATTGGCGCAACTGAGAAAATTTTGAGCCTGGTCGGGCATTTTGGTGCAGCATGGCGCAATTTCCGCCAATTTCATGGTTTTGGCGCAGCTCGGCGCAAAAACAGGGAATTGTATCAATTTGGCGCAATTGGCGCAGCTGTTGCACCCCTGCGGCAATGCAGTATACGAGATCCGACGGTAGCGCCAGAACGCACAGCCTAGCGAGTAGACGCAGCAAAATCGGGCCCGCCGCTGCATAGCCTAGCGAGTAGACGCAGCAAAAGTGGACCCGCCAGGGCACATGTGCACTTTTATTGCGATAGCAATTATATGGACACTCGCGGCTGGTTTTCGCCGTCGGCGTCGGCGTCATTTGCCGTATATTTATATATATAACCGGGATCGCCCGTCGTTCGTGAGCGTGAAAAGACGCGAGGGGGGGGGGGGGTTCCTCGAGCGACCTTCGATTTTACAGCGGGGGCGCGCGCGTTATCTCCCCTTCTCGGCGGCCGACAGCGGGCGGGGGGGGGGGGGGTGCGACGTTCGATTTTACGAGCGCGGGCATGGGCGCGCACTTTATCTCCCCTTCTCATCTCCCCTTCTCGGCGGCCGGGCCGGCGTACCCTTCTACGTGCGGCGCTTTCAACGCGAAGAGAATTCTCTTAACAAGCGTGCCCGCGGGCGCGCGCTTTATCTCCCCTTCTCATCTCCCCTTCTCGGCGGCCGGGCCGGCGTACCCTTCTACGTGCTGCGCTTTCAACGCGAAGAGAATTCTCTTAAACAAGCGTTTTCTAGAGTTGCGTGAGATCGGATCCAAAAAGAGTTAGCTGCCAGCCTCACTTCGTATAACATTACAATTTTTTGCTATCGCATTCATTGCTTCACCCTTGCGGTGAAACTGTGACTTTTTTTTCAAGTGGGGGGGGAAGCGGGTCACGGGTGATTATGGACGCACTCAGGATGCGTTCATTGGAAACGTGCCCAAAAGAGAGACACGTGTCGATGTATTCAGCGAGCGTTTCATTTTTTTGGTGTCCCTGGCGGTAGGGGCCGTCAATGTTGAGGTGGCACCACGAGAGCTCCATCGCGCCCTCTGGTCAGTGTCGGGGGCCTATACAAGGCGACAACTTTTCTTGGCACTGAAGGGAAAGCTACGAGGGCGGAGCATCTGCACATGTAACCCTACGCGAAGTAGTCCGGCTTGACATGAGTCTCGTACCGCTGTGGAAAGTGATGGCTGCGCGCAATCAGCGTTGCATTTCGACGCAGACGCCGCTGCAGCGTTTGAGGCACTGGCAAAAGGCGCGACCTTCTCACGTGTTCAAAAATGCAAAGTGACAACCTATAAAGTAAAACTAGCACAAATATCTCATTGTGGTGCTCTCCGTTGTGTCTGAAAGAGCTACATGTAAAAAAATGAAAGGAGTATTGATTCGCTTTAGTAACTTTCACTCAGTGCTTCAAATAAAGGAGGGGAACGTAAATGTATAAACATTTATTTCACATGTATTCACACTTCCGCACTCAAAGCGGTGTTTGTCGATGCCGCAGAGCACGTAAGTAAAAATGGCTAGCCAGCCCAGGGACCACCTGCACCCGCGTAGCGACCACCGGGACCGGCGGGTGCCGCAACAGGGTTAGCGTTGAACACCGCATCTGCACTGGCACCCGAAGCAGTACCAGGCTCGTTGGTGTCGACCGTGGCACGGAAACCGTTGGCATCGGCCACGTACTTCACTGTGCGGAATATACCGTTGGCATCCCGGTATCCGTAGGCACCGGTCTTCGCGTTGCTGGCGTCCCCTTGTTCTTTGTGGAACAGCTGGGTGCCAAACTCGTCGGTGCTATCGTAGCCGAAGTTGTACGGTTGGGGAGGCTGTTGAAATAGAAAGAAATATGGTGGCACAAAAAGAACGCCCCTATACATTATGTCAATGGACGGCTCGTAGTATGCTTGTCATGGCAAAGTGGGGTACCGTCTCGTATACATTGCCGGTTGGTGCCTATTTTGATTCTGTTCAGTGTCATGGACTCATGGATAGTACATTCTCGAAAGAACAAATATATTTGTATCCTTATAGCGTGAAAATAAAGATCTCTCCTCTACGTTCAGGCATTTTAAAATTATAATCTTAACGCATCTCGTCAGGAGATTTGCAAACCGTAGAAGCGGCCTCAAAGAGCAAGACACGCTCCGTGTGATGCAAGCTCTCCTCAGCAGTCGGATAACCTATGGCACTCCCTACCTCGCGCTGAAGAATGCAGATATGGAGAAGCTCAACATCATGATTCGTAAGGCCACGAAAATCGCTTTGGGGATCCCATTCACGGCTTCCACTGCAAAACTCCTCAAGATGGGTGTACACAACACCTGGCAGGAACTAGCCGAAGCACACAAGGCTAGTCAACTAGAACGGCTAAAGCTCTCGCCCACTGGAAGATCAGTGCTTCAGCGGCTCAACTACGGCGAAATCTTTATAGCCGACACAAACACGGACCGAAAAGAACGAATCCCGCCAAACATCCGCGAATCTCTCTGCATTGCACCAATTCCACACAACATGCACCCCATGCGGAAAGAAGGCAAGCCCGAGTGCATGTTCTGCGGCGAAATCACAACCAAGATGCGGACGCCAGATATACAGACGCAGCCAAGTATCCCAATAGAGACGCCTACGCTTTGAGCGTCGTAGATTCTCGGGGCATAGAGCTCGCATCTGCCACAGTTCGCGCCCAACGCCAAGAAACTGCAGAAGAGGCGGCAATCGCACTTGCTACCACTACGTGCTTGGATGCAGGTGTCATATTTACTGATTCGCAAGCAGCCATGCGAAGCTACTCTAAAGGTCGTGTGTCTGCCCAAGCACTCAAGATACTGAAGCGCCGAAGCACTCCGATGCCGTACACCTGTGTCACATGGGTTCCTGGGCACGAGGGGCTGGAGGGGAATGAGGTGGCACACGCCGTGGCCCGTGATCACGCCTACCGGGCTATACCTTCCCACTCTCCAGACGCCAGGACTACGTCCACGGAGGCTGAACCCGTACCAATCACTTACTCTGCAATACTAGAACACCACAGGCTGGAACGCAGAGAGTACCCACCACCACATTCAAAGCTTAACAAAGAGGACAGCACCATACTGCGAAGACTTCAGAGCAACACCTACATACACGGTATACTCATGCGCAGGCTGTACCCAACATTGCACGAATATCTCTGCCCAGTCTGCGGTGTACCTGACACTTTGCCCCACATGATCCTCGCGTGTCCATGCAATATAAACACCAACTCATCGCCTTCGCCGAATGCCTGTGACGCCGGTCAAGCAAACGAACACCTCATCGAAACGTGGGAGGCCAAGCTCGCCTCGGAGGACCTGGAGGAACAACGACGTCTCGTCGCCAGGGCCAAGGAGGCAGCGAAAGCCAGAGGGTTCCTGGAATGAGGAGACCTCCCACCTAGGGTAGACGCGGGTCTTGCACAGCGATACCGTTTCGTGCAATAAACGTTTATTCCTCCTCCTCCTGGACTGACTATTCTTAGCTTTGTAGCGCAAGAGGTTATATGTAAACACCAGGTGTACTTGAGCAAAGTGAAATTTCTGCAATCTCGCTAAATTTTTTTCTCCTCTTCCGATCAAAATTGTTGAAAAAAATATATCATAGGGTGTTACGTAACTAAAAAGAATTGATACTTTGCCTTTAATTCATTATATGTAGACGAAGAAGAGCAAATAGTTGATTAAGCTATTGAAATAAGGAAATGATTTTTTTTTAACGGGCGAAAACGTTTTTGATGCCGTGCATTATATATATACAATAATACGTATGTAGGCGGTATCAGCAGCGGAGAACCCCGGCGTAGCAGCTGCAGCAAAGAGTGGTCCTTGGAACCCGGCACCTTGGAAACCATAACGCTGGCCTCCTCCGAATACGTTGCCCGCTCTCACAAAGGTCACAAAAGCGAGGAGGACAGGGGCCTGTATTGGTTGACATAGGCATGAAGAATATTTCACGAATCGTTCGTGTTCTGGAGAGCATATTCTGTAAGGGAAAATCTGCGCTCTTCCCATGTAGTCATGTTATGTACACGAAAAATTAACGTATAAGGGCTCTGTGATGATAATAATTAAAAATAACTAATAAGCGACAAATTCTATCAAACAATGAGAAGCGTATGCTGGTTCTTATTAAGAAAGTTATGAACGTGCCGGCGAAAACTCGCGACATGGGAATTAAATAACGGAGCCACTTGCATTCCCGTTGATACTATGGTGAAAGAAATACCTGCAGGCATATAGTTGGATGAGTTTTCAATGAATTCAATTAAAAGCAAAGCAGTTATGCGCGATATTGCGTATTTTTCTTCAAGAAGTACAGCGCAAGAGCGGCGAGTGCATGCATCGATATGCATTTGCAAAACACAATACTGTGACTGTAGGAAAAGATGAAGTAATAAACGCGCGCAGGCGAGCACTGCAGTAGAAGAAGAAGTTGGAACGATGAACGACTGTCTGTCTGGTTCTTTCGCTGATCGCTAGTTTTCTTACAATGACCTCCTTAACTACGTCGTCAGTTATATTGCACTGTAACACTTTCCCGACTAAAACATGAATAGTAGCCTATAGAGCGTAGCTAGTGCTTCTAAGTTACCTTGGATATCATATCCGCTGATGGCAGTTCACTTCGTGATGCGTCTAGCAGGGGAGCTACGAGGTGGTTGTGGAGTGAAGAGAGCCGCTCTGCACTTTTATACGCCTGACCTGACGAGGCGCAACCATCTCCCTCTCTTATCTGACGTCACAAGAGAGGGTTCATGCTTGCGTCCTCGCACTTTCTAGACCACTACATCCTTGCGTGTCGAGTGATTGGGCCACGGTCAACGATGTTAAGGAGGTGAAACCGTGACTGCATTCCACTCACGCAGGCCTCGCGTTTTTAAGACACACTGTGTTGCATTCTGCAGCTACTGTCGCTTTTTGCGTTGTAGCTGCCTCTTCTGTTTTTATCTAACGGGACCTCTTACACGTGTAGGAACTGTCTTCAGCACATCGCGCCCGAGTGTCAAACGCTGATCAATTTATTCGACGACTGACGAGCGTCTGCGCCGCTAGCTTATCACTTTGAGTGTCGTTATTTTTTTCCGGGCCCAAGATCGCCACATAAAGAGTTTCTTCTTTAAGGGCTGCGATTGCGTTGTTCACCGTCACAACCACGTGAGAATAAGGATGATGTAAAATGAGCTTTAAAAGCTCCTCATGTAGATTTGACGCTGCGTCCGCATAACCAACATTGCAATAAAGGGCTGAACTTGGGGGGGCCGAACGGGTAACGATTGAGACATACTGTGTTATTACATTGTGATGAGGTCGTTGCAGAAGTCATAGATTTTGTTTTCTTAGAATGACAGAAACTGTAGCAAAAGCCGCTTCCTGGTAATGTTTGGGCCACACCCCTTTCAGGTTTATGAGCCTCGCGCCAAGAAGCCCCTCTTATCCTTTGCGTCCACCCACTCGGAACTGGTCATGAGAGGTATAGCTGACGTTTGTTGGCGGAACGCACTGAAGAGATCATGTTAACAACCTGATCAAACAGAGCTTCAGCTCGCAAATTACTCGGTTGAAGGCAGCCGGGTACCCTTGACCCTTGACTCAGTGTTGGAAAAATTGCACGGTGGATGCAACAGTGATTCAGGGGACCTTACTGTGAACACACGCGATCTAAGTACAAAAAGAGCTGTCTTTGAATACATACGTGGTGTTTCTCATTGACATAAGAAAGCCGGACAAAAATCTGTCGCACCTAAAAAATTGTCTGCTTTGTGCCTGAACTGACCCAGTTGCTAATGCATGAAACTGCTGCAATATTAACCACAGGAAAAAAATTGGGCGACCCTTAATCTTCGCCTTTAAGAGTTGAACGCGATAGCGACATCCTGTCCCTAATGCCTACTTCAACCACTTAGTGCATACTTGCTATGCACCCACTACGTGATGTTAAGGGAATACGCGCAGTAAGGTGCGTGCCGTTTGTAATGGGTGGCCGGCTTTAAACTACGAAATCGTTATGATAGTCACATATTCTGACGCCCGATGGCAATGTACGCTTGTACCGCGCAATATTCCTGGGATATTACATGTTATATTGCGACGCCTATATAAAGGACGCTTGCGTTTGCGAACCATGAAAGTTATTTTCACTGCATTTCCAAGCAGAGCAAGTTATTTTCCCTGTCTTTCCAAGCAGAGGAGTGGCTGTGTGGAAGAACACTTGCTTGCCACGCAGACGGCCCGGTTTCGATCCTCACTCGGACGCCCGGAAATTTTTATTATTTTATTTTTTTTGCATCTTTCTCGATTTTTCGGTCACGGACAAGATGATGATTTTTCGCTCACAACCAAACACGCCGACGCCGACGCCGGAATTTCTGCGAAACGAGCTCTTAAACGCTATCGCGTTAAAAAGTACGCGGATTGTTCAATTTGTGTAGTATATAAAATCCCCTTGTCACGTGGTCTGTCTTTTGTGGGACAGACAGGCTATTGTCTAAATGCTAGACTACAAGAACACTGCAATAAAGTGGGTAAAGCGGGGGGATGGACTTCTTGCTGCCCACTGCGTACAATGCGCTGGCGTTCCATCTTTTCAAAAGGCTACTATCTTGTCTAGGCATCCCGATGACGCCACATGAATGATTATTGAAGCATCAGCAATCGCAGAAGCTGGCACGGTTAGCAAGCCGTCATTTGCATTAACACAAAAAAGAGCTCGTTTTTCTAAATTAACACTCGCGCATCTGTCATGGTTAGGATGAGTGGCGTTTCTTGTAGGTTTGTGGATTATCATGCACTGTGTTGTTCGATATCGTTCGCGTTGTAGTTTGGGGAGAATAGTATCTCGTGTACTTAGTTATTTATGCATGTTTTTGTAAATACAGAGCCACTTAGAAGTTCAGCGCTCGTTCTTGTCGGTTCTTCGTCGCTGTACACAAGTTCAATATGGAATACCAACTAGCCCGTACCGATACCCTACCTCATTGTCAGATATAGGAGGTGACAAAGAAAATGAGGCAAAAGAAGAGGAAGATGATAAGCATGGAATGACGTGGATACTATGTAAAAGAGAAGCTGATGTTGGCATAAGGCATGTTGCGTAGGATAAGCAACTACCGCATAGGTATGAGAAGAGACGCACTAGTAATGATATATCGCATGTACGTTCGTCCTATTTTGGAATTCGGTTGTGTGCTTTTCTCTGGTGCTCCAGCATACAAAATCCGGCCTCTAATTCTTTTAGAAAGAGAAGCACTACGCTTATGCCTTGGCCTTCCTAAAACGGTTTCTAACTGTGTTTTACACCTAGAATCAAGAGTTCCCCCTCTGTCCTGCAGGTTTCGAATTTTGACCGTTCAGACATTCTTAAGAATTTACGAGACACCACTACGCCAATCGGAAACAGCTTTTATTTCCACTCCGGAATTATTTTTCGGTGCTAGATGGCCGCGATTTCACACGTCACAAGTCATATTTGTACAACGTGTACTGGACCCGCTGAATGTACGTATTAGCGACATAACCCCGACTAGTTATAATTCGCACCCGGTGGATATCCAATTTGATGACATTTTTCCCAATAACGCAAAATTACTCCCCCCGTCATACTCTAGATGGTTTATTACAGGAGCACTTGCAGAACATCAACACAAATGTTATTATTGCTACAGATGCATCACAGTGTGACGAAAAGTCAGGTGTTGGTATATTTAGCCCCAATTTGGATTGGTCATATTCCGTTCGACTGCCTGATTTTATTCCCGTATTTGTGGCTGAATTTCTGGCAGTGGTGCTCGCCTTGAGAAAGTTAAACACGGAAATTACATCTCCCGTTATAATAACAGATTCTCTATCTCTCTGCGCTGCACTCTCTGCTGGTGCTGACTCGTACGTATTAAAAGCATTTCGTGCATTAATACCCGCGCATTTGAGAAAAGTTCAGTTAGTTTGGGTGCCTGGACACAAAGGGTTGTTCCTAAATGAAATGGCCGATTCCTTAGCAAAGTCGTCAATAAGTGGGCCGATTTTACCGTGTCTTCCACCATCCGCTTATGTGACGGCTGCGCGATTTCGCAGGCAGAACATTATGGAAGGCCTTGCAGGATCATCACTAACGAATTCCACCGAATATCGGCACTTATTATATACCTGGCGGAGTTCGTCTTGTGAAACACGTAAACTAGAAGTGTCAATTACGAGGCTGCGCTGTCGGGTGCCGAAACTAAACTTCTACCAACACAGGTCTGGTCAGGCACCTTCTCCATTGTGCGCATTCTGTGGTGAGTTCGAAACTATCGATCATTTCATTTTGACCTGTAGGCGATTTACTACAGCTCGAAGAACCCACCTAGAAAGACCTTTACGTGCGATGGGAATGAATTTATCTGTGCCCGTGATTTTGTCGTTTGGAGCCTCTGTTTCTGGGTTCTCCAATGCGAAGGTTTGTGTGGCTGTGCGGAATTATATCAGTGCAACCAATCGATTAACTAGCTAATCTATATTATTATCCTTCTGTATCGACACATGCATAACTCTTTTCTTTTATGGAAAATAGGGCTTTGATTTAATTTATTATCTATTACTAATTAAAAAGTATTATTATTTTTATACATTTGAGAGAGCATCAAAATTTCATATAAAATTTGTTAGGTTTTTATTATTTAACCTCCATTATTATAAACTTTCATAATAGGGTATAAGACCACTCAATTCTTGGCCAATCCCCCCGCAGTGGGTGTGAGCCACAACAGAAGGTTAACAAGAACAAGAACAAGGCCCTGGTTGTTCGATCGTGAGCGTGTACGTTGGGTACGAACGTCGCCTGCTTGTGTTCCGGGCGCTCCAGCTCTCCCACGTTCTACGGCATCGCACCGCAGACTCCGACTGTGCAAGGAAGCTGATTGGATGGCAATCACGAAAACCCGCAGTGACCAGGGAGCGTCATCGGCTTGTGCTCCGAGCGCACCGTCCTACGGCACTGCACTGTAGGCCTCACGTGAGCCAGTTCTGTTCCAGGGAGACGCTGGCCAGCGCAAGTACCTGCGACGCGAAGCCTCCCAGCCTCAACGACAATGCCAGTACGCGTTCCTCAACACAGAAGGACGGCGCCACCAACTTGGACGCCGGCGTCAACGCCAATACCCCCCCACAACGCCTCGCCTCATCCTGTGTCGGCACACAACGCCGCGAGTTAAGCGATGAACGCTTCGTAATTTCTAGGTGTTTGTTGTCTATATCGTAGCTCTATTTGTGTTGTTCCTATTTTAAAGACAATAGTCTTTCTTGGGATACTTCAACGCAAAAATTTTGGTCTGGCTATCTATCTGTCTGTCCGTGACCCGATTCAGCTACTCGGCCAAAGCTTAAACACTTTCTGAACGCCCAGCCATCTTGAACTTGTGTTTCTGTTCATACTTGTGAAGATATTCGATGAAAAAGCAAATAATACACATACCTGAGGCGCAACATTAATATGTAAGAGTCAGGTCGTGTGTTCTTTTATTAGAAAATACATAGGTACGCAATTCTAAAGACCCTAGTGTTTTTTAGGCTGCGCTGAAAATGCGACGCTTTGCATGAACTGCGACGCTTTGCACGAAAAAGCGCTGTGCCGACGATAAGGTGCTGCCACTGGCAGTGGCCCTTGTTCACGATGTAATGGCCTTGGTTCAGCACAAGCTCATGTTTTAGATGCGAAGCAGCTTAAGGCGAAGTTCAATCCGGTGGTGGTGGTGGTGGTGGTGGTGTGTGGCGTGACCACCCTTACTGCGCATGCGCAAACCCTTAAAAAAATAAAAATAATAAACCTCCACTCCTCCTCTCTCTTTTCTAAGCATCTCTTCCCTCGGCGACCACACCCCCCACTGCGCATGCGCCCCCCCCTCTCTCCTGTCCTACGCTCCCCCCCCTTTCTCGCCTCGCGACGCCGACGCAGGCAGCGTCTGCTAGCGAGTTTCTTGGTTGAAAAAATTGGCCGCGTATCTGCGTGCTTCGCTGCAGATGTCGTCGAAAGACGATAGTCTTGTGCCAGCTGTACTACTATGTTTTGCCTTGCCTTAGACAGCGCCTACTATGAACGCAAACACCAGTATGTTGCGGTCATTGACTTAGGCGGCACTTCTTTAATGAATATGATGTGCGGTATGTGCAAACTGAGTGATCAGCAGCCGCCAGCTCCCCAAGTACGATTGCTTTGCTGGCGATGAACGTGATTACCCTTGGAATCGATCGTCTTCAAATGCTTCTGCACATTATCGATGAACAGCGCCGGAATAGTTTCTCGCAACGCGCTCTGTGGCGTGGAGAATCGACGTGACAGTTCGTGCACATCGGGAATTCACCACATTGCCGCGAGACCGACGGATGCCCGCAAACGGGGTTGTCAGCGGCCGACGCCGACTCGTCACGCCACTTGAAGAGCGCCGTACGTCGCAAGTGTACACTGCCAGCATGTTTTCTTGAGAAAGGTAGGTTGCTCTATGCATGTTATGCATTATTATTGCTCTATCCGTTATAGCCAAGAGATATTGAATGCCGCGGTACTGAATGCTCTTGCAGTTGCGTTGAACCTGCTATCACACGACGTTTGTAAAGAAGTTAATCGCTACTGTTAAAATTTCAGGTGCTCGTATATGTGAGACGGACGCACTACCCGCCATAAAGCTGAAAGCAAAGATAAAATTTTCGACAGAAAGGTTCTCATCTTAAACAAGTATTTAGCAACCGTCACTGCACTTGAAACAACCGAACTAAAAAATTATTGCTACAGCCACCGGGCTGTGCTGTAGCAATTTCGGTGATGTAGCACCAGGTTAGGGACAGGGAATCGGTGAGACGAGATAAGTTGCATTGGTCGATGTTTTCCTAGCGTTTATTTTGTGTCATTTGGTGAGGCAATAATGAACATTGTTTATGCTAGCACCCTTGTGCACTGATAAATTGTTATGTTGGATAGAACGGGAATTTGTTCAGAATCCGCCCCTCAAGGATAACGAAATGTTGAAGGTGGGTTTCGGGGGGAAGGTGGGGGGGGGCGGGGGGGGGGGGGGTCGGCAGTGCAGCGTGAGCGAAAACTGGCCGGCTGTGTATCCCCGTAGACCGGCTTCCGGCATAGTCCACTGTGAATTTCATTTGCCGCTGCAATGTATGAAAGTTTAGGCTGTGGTTTCGTGTTTCTTTTTTGTCTTGCTCGGCTCGGGCTAGCGGATCGCGTGTTTATTTTGCTAGGGGAAGGTTATTTGACTACAGAACAAACACGCTTGTGGTTTTTAAGAGATTTATTTCAAGAGCTGCCATCAAGCTAACGCTGCCGGCCTTGCTGCGAGGGCAAGTAATTGTCCCGGCACGGAATGCCGACACTATTCCGTTTACGTCAGCTGGCGAAAAAAAAGAAATATAATAACAGCCGGTAACAGCTAACCAGCTGTAGCAATTTGTGGTGACCGTGATATCATACTGCATTATGAAAGACACGTTTAAACTACGCGACGACAACACGTTAAAACATAGAAACAAACACATGAATCGCAGAAAACAAACACCGTGCGCTTCATGTGCGTGTTTATTTCTGTGTTGTCTTCACCCAGATTGAACGTGTCTGCTATATCTGTGAACCAACTAGCCGAACAACATGCAATGCCTACAACAAGGACTCACTATATATTTATTCTGCGAAAGGAGCAGTGTACGTAAGGCGCATCAATGTGTTCATTACCTAAACAAAGCATTTCTATTTTTTAATGATGCTTTTTGAATGTTTTTCAGGGTCTTGGAGGAATGCATTTCTTTGTACTCACTTCAAATAGAGCCACTGAGGGAGAACCGTGACGCTGTTGAGAAGGCTTTCTACTAGGGTTTTCTGCAGAAGCTGCTTGTATAGGCAAACGTGTAAGCAAAACACCAAGAAATGTAGAAAAGTGAATAAAGTTATTCACTGAGTCAGGTTGTTCATTGTTTGGTAGAAACAGGCTAATATTGTGCCTGGTGCGCCTGATAACACATTTGCAACACAAGTCAACAATTTGTTTTCTGTGCTTAACTGGTGTGCCTTATGTAACAGGAAGATATGTTTTCAGTTGTAACAGAAATAACATTGACAGAAAAATATTTCATGGACTAATATGCCCGCCATTTCGTACCTGCTACATACCTTGTACACAGCATACTTTCTACCCACGTAGGCTACCGTCCATCATCTGCCCACCTAAACTACTGTCCACTATCCAGCCAGCATACATTATACACTATCCACTATCCACCCAGCATCCACTATCCACTATCCAACCACCATCCACTATTCACCCAGCATCCACTATCCACCCACCATCCACTATGCCTCCACCATCCATCCACTACATTAATCCACTATAATGGTGGATGGTGGTTTCCACTATGCCCACTATCTGTGTTTTTCCAATAGGGATGTGCTCACTTTTGAACCAGTTTATCGATGAAAGTTTTAAAGGAAGGCTTTCTGTAACGACATTATCGTTAGTTCTAGCCACCTCACTCCAACAAAGTTGCACCATGAGCCTTTGTCGCGCTTTAGATATTCGTCCAGTCGGATTATTCGTAACTTCGAATACTTGGTATTCGAAAGTCGAATCGAACTTATTCCATGAAGTATTATTCGATTCGAATTCGAAACTCGAATATTCGCACACCCCTAATAGGAACCCGGCAATGCAGTATACGAGATCCGACGGTAGGGCGAGAACGCACAGCCTAGCGAGTAGACGCAGCAAAATCGGGCCCGCCACTGCATAGCCTAGCGAGTAGACGCAGCAAAAGTGAACCCGCCATGGCACATGTGCACTTTTTTTAAGTGGGGGGAAGCGGGTCACGGGTGATTATGGACGCAGTCAGGAAGTGTTCATTGAAAACGTGCCCAAAAGAGAGACACGTGTCGATGTGTTCAGCGAGCGTTTCATTTTCATGGTGTCCCTGGCGGTAGGGGCTGTCAATGTTGAGGCGGCACCACAAGAGCTCCATCGCGCCCTCTGGTCAGTGTCGGGGGGCCTATACTCGGCGACAACTTTTCTTGGCACTGAAGGGAAAGCTACGGGGCGGAGCATCTGCACATGTAACCCTACGCGAAGTAGTCCGGCTTGACATGCGTCTCGTACCGCTGTGGAAAGGGATGGCTGCGCGCAATCAGCGTTGCATTTCGACGCAGACGCCACTGCAGCGTTTGAGGCACTGGCAAAAGGCGCGACTTTCTCACGTGTTCAAAAATGCAAAGTGACAACCTATAAAATAAAACAAGCACAAATATCTCATTGGGGTGCGCTCCGTTGTGTCTGAAAGAGCTACGTGTAAAAAATGTAAGGAGTATTGATTCGCTTTAGTAACTTTCGCTCAGTGCTTCAATTAAAGGAGGGGAACGTAAATGTATAAACATTTATTTCACATGTATTCACACTTCCGCACTCAAAGAGGTGTTTGTCGATGCCGCACAGCACGTAAGTAACAATGGCTAGCCAGCCCAGGGACCACCTGCACCCGCATAGCGACCACCGGGACCGGCAGGTGCCGCAACAGGGTTAGCGTTGAACACCGCATCTGCGCTGGCACCCGGAGCAGTACCAGGCTCGTTGGTGTCGACGGTGGCACGGAAACCGTTGGCATCGGCCACGTACTTCACTGTGCGGAATATACCGTTGGCATCCCGGTATCCGTAGGCACCGGTCTTCGCGTTGCTGGCGTCCCCTTGTTCTTTGTGGAACAGCTGGGTGCCAAACTCGTCTGTAGTATCGTAGCCGAAGTTGTACGGTTGGGGAGGCTGTTGAAATAGAAAGAAATATAGTGGGACAAAAATAACGCCCGTATACAATATGTCAATGGACGGCTCGTAGTATGCATGTCATGGCAAAGTGGGGTGCCGTCTCGTATACATTGCCGGTTGGTGCCTATTTTGGTTCTGTTCAGTGTCATGGGCTCATGGATAGTATATTCATGAAAGAACAAATATATTTGTATCCCTATAGCGTGAAAATAAAGATCTCTCCTCTACGTTCAGGCATTTTAAAAATTAATCTGGACTGACTATTATTCGCTTTGTAGCGCAAAAGGATATATGTAAACACCAGGTGTACTTAAGCAAAGTGAAATTTCTGCAAGCTCGCTAAATTTTTTTCTCCTCTTCCGATCAAAATTGTTGAAAAAAAATCATACGGTGTTACGTAACTAAAAAGAATTGATACTTTGCCTGTAATTCACTATATGTAGGCCAAGAAGAGCAAATATTTGATTAAACTAAGGAATGAAGGAAATGATTTTTTAACGGGCGAGAACGTTCTTGATGCCGTGCAATATATACATATACAATAATACGTACGAAGGCGGCACCAGCAGCGGAGAACCCCGGCGTAGCAGCTGCAGCAAAGAGTGGTCCTTGGAACCCGGCACCTTGGAAACCATAACGCTGGCCTCCTCCGAATACGTTTCCCGCTCTCACAAAGGTCACAAAAGCGAGGAGGACTGGGGCCTGCATTGGTTGAAATTGGCATGAAGAATGTTTCACGAATCGTTCGTGTTCTGGAGAGCATTTTCTGTAAGGGAAATCTGCGCTCTTCCCATGTAGTCGTGTTATGTACACGAAAAATAACGTACAAGGGCTCTGTAATGATAATAATTAAAAATCACTAATATGCGACAAATTCTGTCCAACAATGTGAAGCGTAAGGTGGTTCTTAGTAAGAAAGTAATGAGCATGCCGGCGAAAACTCGCGACATGGAATTAAATAACGGAGCCACTTGCATTCCCGTTGATACTATGGTGAAAGAAATAGCTGCAGGCATATATTGGATGAGTTTTCAACGAATTCAATAAAAGTAAGGCAGTTATGCGCAATATTGCATATTTTCCTTCAAGAAGTATTGCGCAAGAGCGACAAGTGCATGCATCGACATGCATTTACAAAACACAATACTATGACCTCCTTAACTACGTCATTAGTTATATTGCACTATAACACTTTCCGGACTAAAACATAAATAATAGCCTATAAAGCGTAGCTACTGCTTCTAAGTTACCTTAGATATCATATCCGCTGATAGTAGTTGACTTCGTGATGCGTCTAGCACGGGAGCTACGAGGTGGTTGTGGAGTGAAGAGAGCCGCTCTGCACTTTTATACGCCTGACCGGATGAGGCGCAGCCATCCTCCTTTCTCATCTGACGTCACAAGAGAGGGTTCATGCTTGCGTCCTCGCTCTTTCTAGACCACTACATCCTTGCGTGTCGAGTGATTGGGCCACGGTCAACGATGTTAAGGAGGTGCAAACCGTGACTGCATTCCACTCACGCAGGCCTCGCGTTTTGAAGACACACTATGTTACATTCTGCAGCAGTGGCGTAAATCCATAAAGACCACAAGGGGGGACACACATATTGCAATGGCGGCCATTTTGTTTATATATATATATGCTTTATTTTTAATCATAAAAAAATTAAAATTATGCGTGCACATATAATAATAATAGTAATGATAATAATAATAATAATAATAAGAAGAAGAAGAATAAAATAAGCATCAGCATCGGTGCCTGGTCAGAAAAAATATCGAACGCAGCCGTCTGCGTGGCAAGCAGGTATTCTACAACGCAGCTACGTTCTGTTTGAAATTACATTGAAAATAAGTTCCTCTGGTTGGAAAGGCAGTGAAAATAACTTTCATGCTTGACAAACGCATGTGTCTTGTATAAAGGCGTCACAATACAACATGTAATATCGCAGTAATATTGCGTGGTACAAGCGTACATTGCCATCGGGTGTCAGAACATGTGAATATCATAATGACATCGTGGTTCAAAGCCGGCCACCCATTACAAAAAGCACCCACGTTACTGCGCGTGTTCCCTTATGACCACTTAGTGAGTGCATAGTAAGATCGCTTTTTGCGTTGTAGCTGCCGTCTTCTATTTTTTTTTATGTAACTGGACCTCTTACACGTGTAGTAACTGTCTTGATTCCTTCACACTTTGAGTGTCGTTATTTTTCCGGGCCCAAGATCACCACATAAAGAGTTTCTTCTTTACGGACTGCGATTGCTTTGTTCACCGTCACAACCGTGTGAGAATAGGGATGATGTGAAATGATCTTTAAAGCTCCTCATGTCGAGTTGACGCTGCGCCCGCATAACCAACATTGCAATAAAGGGCTGCACTTGGGGGGGGGGGGGGGGCGAACAGGGTAACGATTGAGACGTACTCTGTTATTATACTGTAATGAGGTTGTTGCAGAAGTCATATATGTTGTTTTCTTAGAATGACAAACTATAGCAAATGCCGCTTCCTGGTAATGTTTCGGCCACACCTCTTTCGGATGTATGAGCCTCGCGCCAAGAAGCCCCTCTTATCCTTTGCGTCCACCCACTCAGAACTGATCATGACAGGTATAGCTCATGTTTGTTGGCGGAACGCACTGAAGAGATCCTGTTAACACCTGATCAAACAGAGCTTCAGCTCGCAAATTACTCGGTTGAAGGCAGCCGGGTACCCTTGACCCTTGTCTCCGTGTTAGAAAAATTGCACGGTGGATGCAACAGCGATTCACAGGACCTTATTGTGTAAACACACGATCTAAGTACAAAAAGAGCTGTCGTTGAATACATACATGGTGTTTCTCATTGACTTAAGAAAGCCGGACAACAATCTGGCCGTCCCTGTAGTTGTCTCTGCACCTAGAAAATTGTCTGCTTTGTGCCGGAACTGACCCAGTTGCTAACGCATGAAACTGCTGCAATATTAACCTCAGGAAAAAGTACGCGGATTGTTCAATACGTGTAGTATATAAAATCCCTTTGTCACTTGGTCTGTCTTTTGTGGGACAGACAGGCTATTGTCAAAATGCTAGACTACAAGAACACTGGAATAAATTGGGTAAAGCGCCGGATGGACTTTTTGCTGCCCACTGCATCTTGTCTAGGCATCCCAATGACGACACATGAATGATTATTGAAGCATCAGCAATCGCAGAAGCTGACTCGGTTAGCAAGCCATTTGCCTTAACACAAAAACAGCTGGTTTTTCTAAATTAACACCCGCACATCTGTCTGGGTTAGGATGAGTTGCGTTTCTTGTTGGTTTGTGGATTATCATGCCCTGTGTTGTTGGCTATCGTTTGCATTGTAGTTTGGGGCGAATAGTACCTCGTGTACTTAGTTATGTATGCATCTTTTCTAAATACAGAGCCAGTTAGAATTTCAGCGTTCGTTGTTGTCGGTTTTTCGTCCCTGTACGCAAGTTCAATAGGGAATGCCAACTAGGCCGCACCGATGCCCTACCTCATATAAAAGGCTTTAGCTATAGTGAGCGAATAGTTACGTAATGTTAGGCATCTTCTTTGATCACAAGAGTGGTAAGTGCTGTTACTCTGGGTTCTAGGAGTACAAAAAGCGAACACTTCTAGTATTGTCGCGGGCAGTAGCACATTAATTTACGCAGGGCTTAAAGTCTCCCATTATTGGAGGGGGGGGCCCTCGTCCGGCAGCGACATCAGATATATATATAGTGAAGCCAACTGCCTGTAGTACTGAACAAATGCTTAAGAATGTTATACAAATAAATATATTAGTCATAATTTCTCTGTACACATGTCAAATGAGTACAGCAGTGCTACAGCTGACCTGCCAAGGGGGACCCCAGCCCCTCCTTAAAAAATGGAAGGGGGGGCCGGGCCCCCCTTAGCCCCCCCTGACCTTAGGCCCTGACTTCACGGCATTTCATTTCATCATAAGTGTTTATGGGCAATCTTAGACGAAATTATCCGCAACAATGTCCACTTGCATGTATGTTGCAGCAACCATAAGCGTGCGCACGGGGAGGGGCGGGGCAGAGGGGGCGGCCGCCCCCTTCCTTGACAACCAAGATGGGGGGACGCAAAGTCAGCCCCATACATCGACATAATAGGGAGGGGGGGCGCTGCGACAAACCTTCGCCCCACCTGAAGGGGATCTTTGCGCACGCCTATGGCGGCAGCTATTTTTATGTGTTGCTTGCACGTAGAGACAATTATTTCAGACCCCTCTACGCAGTGTTGTGCAGATGCTGACTCGAGTTTGGCCACTCACAGGCCTCCATTAATCTTCTACAAATATGACGCGATATGTGCGATTTTTATACTGTCATTTTTTCTTGTCATGGTCATCCACTTTATTAAAAATACGTGTCTATTCGGGACAGCGCGTATTATTCAGCGGACGCTTTGACAGTAAGCTACCTATTGTATTGGCACATATTCTCTGCGTCGAAGCGGAAATGCCTTGTCAGTGTCAGTTACCCTGAAAACAATAAATACGATACATTGTTAATTAAACTTGCAGTATCATTTGGAGAGGAGTTGGTGGCACGGTAGAGTTGCTGAGTGCTACACTTTATGGCGTACCTGTTTAAAAAAACAAAAACACAAAAATTACGCCATCTCCCACTAAAGGGAACCATGTGGGGATGCGAAGCAGCGCTGGTGTTCACTTGTGTTTCCATTTGTTGTTTTCATTTGTATGTTTCCGTGCATGTTTGATTTGTATGTGGAGTTGTGTATCAGCGGTGCTGCTTACGCTGCTTGCGCGTCTGTCACAGCTTACGTTACCGATGCCGCTACAACTGGCGCCAACGTTGACATCCATAGCGCCGTTCCGAAGGAGAGTGCAATGGAGCGAGCGCGCGTCGCATTTTATCAACACCACCTAGACTTTCAAGGCCGAAGGGCTCTCCGCATTCCGAGTGCTGACGTCACCAACCGGCGGCGGCGGGGAAAACAGGTGGTGTTGGGAAAACCGGCTTTCCCGGCCTACCGCTTTTGGGATTAAGCGCGGATGGATACAAATTGAGACACGTGCGTTAGTAGTCATTTAGAAACTATCTGCATTTGTCTGAATAATGAAACACAAAAGCTCAAACAAAGCTGCATTAATCACACGAAAGTTATATTTCAGTTAAATATCAGCTTCTAACGGGGAAATGGTTGAGTCAGAAGGGCTCTATTTTCATTGACGGAGGACAGATAGTGCAATGGCACAGCGTGCACCTCAGTTTGCTTCTCGGTGTCACACGAGACACGTCGGTCCCCTCAGTGCAATTTCCCGTTTTTGCGACGTCGTGAGTGCTGTATTGTGTGTGGTGCATTGACTTCATCATGCCGAACAAGTGTTGCGTCCCTCAGTGCCATGGAAATTACCACTCGACGTGCAAGGTGCGCGTTTTTACACTTCCGCAAGAGGGCGAGCTGCGCAGAAAATGGCTGCGCGCAATTCCACGAGACAACTTCATTCCTTCGCAGTACTCCAGGGTGAGTCGTCCTGCAGAATTTTATTATATTTCACAGCGCAATTACACGTACGCAGTTCTCCACTACAGCATAATTATGCTGTAGTGGAGCAACTATCAAAACAGTTTTTAAAGCTCTCAAACCAGCGCCAGGTGGTAACAGACCTCACAGTGGAGCTAAAGCAACGACGAGTCGTCAGATTTCGATGCCTGCGACGACGGACACTCTTGTGAACTGGTGCTGAAGTACGTGTTATGGTGCAGCACTAACATTCTTCTAAAAATTTTTTGTTGCAGAATGAGTGACAAGATTTTGGAAGCTCATTCTAAATCAAAGAAGAGAAAGCTCGAAACACTGAGTAAGAAAAGTAACTCATTGACGTGGCTTTCGTGTAAATAAAGTTCTTCAGAAAGTATGCCATCAGTCTCCTATTCTCATTTCTAAGACGCGCGCAGTGACCTGTTATGAGATTTCCTCTCTTTTCTTAATTAAATGCCCGCCCATTACTTTCCTGACTGCTGGCAAGCGCAACTCGATATGAGAACTGTATGGAAAGTAAGAGTACTCGTTTTCGCCCTGACATTAAGGTATGAATAAAAGCAAGACAAAAAAACACAGCGCTGTGCTTGTCTACTGTGTGCCTTTTTTTCGTCCTCGTCGGCATCCGTGCTGTCCCCTCCACTATGTTGTACCAAATAGCCCTAGCGAAAACTCCGCACAACAACCGGTCAGCTTTGTAATTTTTCTTAGACGTCAAACATTGGTATAATCCGATGAAATGTTTTTTTCTTTCATTCGCTTTACCCTAGATGTTTTACGTGGAGATAATTATCTTCGAAGTGCGACGTGTTTCATATCTATGAATTTGTTGATATCGATGAAGAAAACAATGCGAAGTTTCGTGGAGTGGTATATCTATTTCTGTTTACTACAGAAAAGTAAATATAAGGCCATAATAGCAAGCGCACTTTTTAGTGCACGCAGAGGAAGAAATATGTTTAAATATGTGAAGTCTTTTTTTAACCAAGATCCTTTTTCGCGCAGTTCGTTCACGGCTCGGTGGCGAGCGGCCGGCGCCGCTTCGTGACGTCACGGCGGCAGCCTTCTGGCCTTAAAAGCCTAAGTCTAGGTAGTGTTGATTTTATACGAGCGCACAGCTGCGCCGGAGAGAGAGAAAAGGGAGAGGAGAAACGAAGCGGAGCTTGAGCGGAGGCAGCGCTCACGCCACCTCCCCCACCCCACCTCCTCGCGCTCACGTCAGGAGAGGGAAAGAGTTGGCGCATGCACAGTAAGGGTGGTCAGGTCGCACACCGCCGCATTGAGCTCCGCTCTAAGCTGCTTCGCATCTAAAACGCACAAGTGATCGCCGCATTTCAATAACGATGTCGAAAGCAAGCACACCAGGCGCGCAGTCATGCGCATGCCGCTTTGTTACGTTAGAAGGAAACTTACCCCCAACCAGGGCTGGGCACAGATACTCAGAAAAGTATTCTGGAATGCAGATATCGAAATACACGGGTTGGAAGCCTAAAATACAGATACTGAGATACATTTGCCTGTGACGTAACGGCATATTTCGGAGATACTTTGCCAAAAAGGCAAAAAAGTATTCCGGAAATACAGATACTGAAATACAGATCCTGGAATACTTTTTTTTTGTATTTCGGGGACGCTGTAAATAAAGTTGCAGCGCATTGAAGCTTGCCGTTTATTTATTCATTTATCACAGTACCATCAGCGCCATTAAGATATTAGCGGGAGGGGGGAGGTTAAAAGTACATAATTGGTAATAATGACAATGGAAGTATCGCCGCTTTGAGAAATGATCGCACGCGAAGCGTTGCAAAGCCTCTGTTTTAAGGCGGTAACGACGCGAGGGGTCACGAAGTAATGGCTTGCCACCCGACAAAAAATTACGCGTTCAGCACTGCCCTCTGGAGACAGGAACTTTCGACGGCAGAGGCGGACAACACACCCTCCGCGATTCTGCCGTCAGTTGCGTCGCGCGCTGTACTGCATGGTTCATTCATTGCTTGATGGGAAACTGATGCAATGTCGCCCACCGACGGTGCGCCTTTGCTTGTCCTGGTACAAAAAAAGAACCTTCATTCCCCCCTTTAGAAACACGCCTCAACTCATTTTCCGACAAAAAAATATGTTACGAGATACCCGTGGCCTGCACAGTATCGTGATACAATCGATACATCGTAAAAGTAGTTCACTACCGATACAAATACATTTTTCAAATGTGTCTCGATACAGAAATACAGATACTCAAAAGTATCTCTGATATACTATCGCGATACTCTTGTATCGAGATACTGCCCAGCCCTGGCCCCCAACAAACCATGCCATCTCCCTTAGATTTACCGAAATGACCCGAACGGAGATTTCCCACTTTTTTTTCCTAATAATTGCCAAAGCTTTCTGTGAATATATACAAACAACTAAAACGTTACTAAGCACCAAACAGAGCTCCAGAAAGTCATTGCAGGACCAACGATTTTCATAAAAACACCACCAAAATAAATCAGCGCACACTGATCCACGAAATTTTCTTGTGGGAGCAAAATAATGGTGTGAAAAAACAAAGAAAAAAATTACACCATCTCCCACTAAAGGGAACCATGAGGGGATGCGAAGCAACATTGGGGGAATGCACACCAAGTTTCCGTTTACGTTCACTCGGCCGTCGAAGCCAAGCGTCGGCGTCGAGCTCCGCTTCCGCTACAGAGAGACAACGCGAGTCTGCGGCGAGGGTAGCGAGGATTTCGATACGACTGCAGCGACCGTGAACCGACGGAGCGACCACAGGATTCAAGCGAGACTTCCTCGACCGAGCGTACGCGCTTATATGAAATGGGGGAGGGAGAGGAAGGAGTGGGTTTACAGGCTGTAGCCGGGAGGGAGGAGAAAAGGCGACCGAACGTGTTCGTAAAGGAGGAGAGCGCGCGGCTGCAGCGCGGGGGAGGAGGAGAGAAGGCGACCGAACACCTGCATAAAGGAGGACAGTGGGAGAGAGAGCAGGCGCATGCGCAGTGGAGCGCGGACGCCACCGGATCAAGCTCGCTCATAAGATGCTTCGCATCTAAAAAAACACGCACGTGTGCTCGGTGACGCACTCGTCTGCGTCGTCCTGGTCTGCCGTCTTCGTCAACTTTGCGGCGCTGCCTTCATTATCCGTTTTGTAGCCGCGGTATTTCGTTCGGTTTCTGTGCTCCATTGTGTTCCCTGTGGATTCGTGTGGCAGTGCAGAAGTTGTCATGAAGATTGCCGGATTATATTATGATTTTTCATCCCTACAAAAGGTGTGTACGGCCATCTCGATGCGACGAAGTTGCAATCTGATATTTGTGTTAGGCGGGAAAGTAGTGTAAGTGCAATAGTGCTTGCGAGTGCAAAGTTCCGAGTTCTCCTCTGCTATCTTTATTTGCTTTTTACTACGATGGGTCGGAGAGACATGCGGGCGCGAGAAAAACCTCACATAAGAACCCGTTTGGAACGATTCGTGACATAATTCACTTGTTTGGGACCGCAGCAATAGAAATAAATACGGTCTTGCTTTGAGCTTTGATTCGGGTCTATACATCATTTCCACATTTGCCAAAAAAGATTCTACTCGCATCTCGTTTGTTTTTTTTTCATGCGAGAAATCTTTTAAAATACTATGACATAGTCTAAGACCTGTCTAATCGAAATGTAAACGGGAAACAATATGAAGGTCGCCTTCATATCTTAGTTTCTGCTTACCCGTATGTGGTAGTATGACTGATAATGCCAACTTCATGTTAGGACTAAAGATACGGGAATGCTTCTCTCGCTTATTACAAAAATCGCATAACAATGCAAAGCTGTTGCGCTCGTTCATTCCTTTTTGACACGAAAGTGTTTTGATGCCGGGGTCCACCAAGACTTCAGTGATGTATTTCCGTCACGGAAATGACGTCCAAAAATACACACGATCAGAAGACAGAAAAAAAAGTTCCGTCAACGGGATCGAACCCACGACCTCTCGATCCACGAGAGCAGATGCCGGGCACGCTATCCACTACGCCACGGGCACACATTTTGCAGGCTTTAAACACACGCATTTTATATCTAACACTGTCTTAAATTAAAGGAGGGGAATGTAAATGTATAGACGTTTATTTCACATGTATTTACACTTCCGCACTCAAAGAGGTGTTTGTCGATGCCGCAGAGCACGTAAGTAAAAGTGACTAGCCAGCCCAGGGACCACCTGCACCCGCGTAGCGACCACCGGAACCGGCGGGTGCCGCAACAGGGTTAGCGTTGAACACCGCATCTGCGCTGGCACCCGGAGCAGTACCAGGCTCGTTGGTGTCGACGGTGGCACGGAAACCGTTGGCATCGGCCACGTACTTCACTGTGCGGAATATACCGTTGGCATCCCGGTATCCGTAGGCACCGGTCTTCGCGTTGCTGGCGTCCCCTTGTTCTTTGTGGAACAGCTGGGTGCCAAACTCGTCTGTGGTATCGTAGCCGAAGTTGTACGGTTGGGGAGGCTGTTGAAATAGAAAGAAATATGGTGGCACAAAAAGAACGCCCGAATACATTATGTCAATGGACGACTCGTAGTATGCATGTCATGGCAAAGTGGGGTACCGTCTCGTATGCATTGCCGTTTGGTGCCTATCTTGATTCTGTTCAGTGTCATGGGCTCATGGATAGCATATTCCCGAAAGAACAAATATATTTGTATCCTTATAGCGTGGAAATAAAGATCTCTCCTCTACGTTCACGCATTTTAAAAAATTAATTTCGACTGACTATTCCTTGCTTTGTAGCGCAAAAGGATATATGTATACACCAGGTGTACTTGAGCAAAGTGAAATTTCTGCAAGCTCGCTAAACTTTTTTTCCACTCTTCCGATCAAAATTGTTGAAAAAAGTATCGTAGGGTGTTAGGTAATTAAAATGAATTGATACTTCCCCTTTAATTCACTATATATAGACGAAGAAGAGCAAATATTTGATTAAACTAATGAAAGAAGGAAATGATATGTTTAACGGGCGAAAACGTTCTTGATGCCGTGCATTATATATA
The DNA here is from genome assembly GCA_030522465.1 of Rhipicephalus appendiculatus. Classification (NCBI taxonomy): domain Eukaryota; kingdom Metazoa; phylum Arthropoda; class Arachnida; order Ixodida; family Ixodidae; genus Rhipicephalus; species Rhipicephalus appendiculatus. Next base: position 23,206 of record JALIZH010005358.1, on the reverse strand, counting down.
TACAATAATACGTACGTAGGCGGCACCAGCAGCGGAGAACCCCGGCGTAGCAGCTGCAGCAAAGAGTGGTCCTTGGAACCCGGCACCTTGGAAACCATAACGCTGGCCTCCTCCGAATACGTTGCCCGCTCTCACAAAGGTCACAAAAGCGAAAAGGACAGGGGCCTGTAGTGGTTGAAATTGGCATGAAGAATATTTCACGAATCGTTCGTGTTCTGGAGAGCATTTTGTGTAAGGAAAATCTGCGCTCTTCCCATGTAGTCGTGTTATGTACATGAAAAAATAACGTATAAGAGCTCTGTGATGATAATAAGTAAAAATCACTAATATGCGACAAATTGTGCCAATCAATGAGAAGCGTAAGGTGGTTCTTAGTGAGAAAGTTATGAGTATAGCGGCGAAAACTCGCGACATGGAATTAAATAACAGAGCCACATGCATTCCCGTTGATACTATGGTTAAAGAAGTACCTGCTGGCATATATTGGATGAGTCTTCAACGAATTCAATAAAAGTAAGGCAGTTATGCGCAATATTGCATATTTTCCTTCTAGAAGTATTGCGCAAGAGCGGGGAGTGCATGCATCGACATGTATTTACAAAACACAATATTATGACCGCCTTAACTACGTCATTAGTTATATTGCACTGTAACACTTTCCTGACTAAAACATGAATAACAGCCTATAGAGCGTAGCTACTGCTTCTAAGTTACCTTAGAGATCATATCCGCTGATAGTAGTTCACTTCGTGATGCGTCTAGCAGGGGAGCTACGAGGTGGTTGTGGAGTGAAGAGAGCCGCTCTGCACTTTTATACGCCTGACCTGACGAGGCGCAGCCGTCCTCCTTTCTCATCTGACGTCACAAGAGGGGGTTCATGCTTGCGTCTTCGCTCTTTCTAAACCACTACATCCTTGCGTGTCGAGTGATTGGGCCACGGTCAACGATGTTAAGAAGGTGTAACCGTTACTGCATTCCACTCACGCAGGCCTCGCGTTTTTAAGACACACTGTGTTACATACTGCAGCCAGTGGCGTAAATCCCTAAAGACCACAAGGGAGGACACACATATTGCGATGGCGGCCATTTTGTTTTGATATATATGGTTTATTTTTAATCATAAAAAAGTAAAATTATGCGTGCACATATAATAATAATAATAATAATAATAATAATAATAATAATAATAATAATAATAATAATAATAATAATAATAATAATAAAATAAGCATCAGCATCGGCGCCTGGTCAGAAAAAATAGCACTGGGTATCCAATAGTAAGCGATGTCGCTTCGGCTAGCTTAACTTTCTGCAAGTACGCCAGATCAAATTGCCCAGCAGCTCAATCAGAAGGTGCAGCTAGCATGTCGACTGATCACGGTCACGCAATAAGCTCCAGCAGCACCTTGACACGTCGCCAATATTTATCCGATGCGTTTTCAAAACCAACTATAGTGTAAATAACAGTCAGATTTTTGTTATACGTTGGCAGTGGCGCGATGCACGATATGCCGTGTCGATCCGTAGCGCGCATGCCGGCTTCGCGCCGATCGAAGACGACGATCGAGAAACTGCGACGGATTATCTTCTCGCAAACACAAACAAACCCGTGGTGTTCCTCAGGGGTCAGTACTTTCCCCCATATTGTTTAACATCTTGCTAAGTAATATCCCCGTTCAGCCAGATGTGAAAACTTACGTTTATGCCGACGACATTGCTTTCTTTGCTATGGCCAATGACATTCATTGCCTTTACGATATCTTGCAAGCATACTTAAACAAACTCGAAAATTGGCTAGATGGTCTGCAGTTGAACCTGAATACTCATAAGAGTGCTATTCTTGTTTTTCCAGTTCAAGACCCTGTGCACATATCTATCAATTATAAGCTCCAAGATATCCTGCAAGTAGAATCTTTAAAATACCTTGCAGTTATTTATAATGAACATCTCAATTGGCGCCCTCACACGTCGCGACAAAAGGAGCACGCGCAACGGGTGTTTTGCGCAGATTGAGCAGCCGTAGATCTGGGATGAGAAGGAAGACCCTTTTGATGATATATAAAATGTATGTCCGACCTGCGGTAGTGTTCGGCTGTGTTCTTTTTTCTGGCGCGCCAGCCTACAAGCTTCGGCCGCTAGTTCTGTTGGAGAGAGAGGCTTTACGGCTATGCTTAGGACTTCGAAAGTATGCTGCAAATGCAGCGTTATACCTAGAAGCGCGAATTCCACCCCTATTACGCCGCTTTAACATTCTTACGGTGCAGACTTTTTTTAACGTTATACGAAGCACCCGCTAACCGCGATAAAATAATTTTTATCTCTAATCCTGATTTATTTTTCTCCGTGCATTGGCCCAGATTTCACAAACCGCAAATAATATTTGTTCAATCATTACTTGATCCACTAAATGTACAAATTCGTGATTTGATTCCTATAACCACGCAACATGATACCGCAGAAATTGTTTACCATGACATCTTTCCAAATCACGCCAAACTATTACCTTCCGGAATTTTAAATGGGCTATTGCAGGAGCATCTGAGTACTCTACCAAAGAAAGTCGTTATTGCAACAGACGCATCGCAATCGGATGAAAAATCTGGCATCGGAATATTTTGCCCTGAACTTGACTGGTCATTTTCTCTACGATTACCCGATTTTCTTCCTATCTTTTTTGCGGAATTTATGGCAATAGTTCTAGCTTTGCGTAAGTTAAGTACTTCGGTTCCAGTAGCAGCAATTATAACTGACTCCTTATCTGTGTGCTCTTCTCTTTCCACATCGGTTGGGACGCCTTTACTGAGACTCTTTAAATCTTTAGTTCCCTGTCATCTCCGATGCATTCATCTAATATGGGCACCGGGACACAAAGGCTTGTGGGTAAACGAAATGGCGGATTCTCTTGCGAAAGCGTCGCTTTCCGCGCTGATCATTCCTGTTTTACCACTTACAGCACACATCACGGAGGCACAATTTCGGACACTTACGATTAGGCAAAGTTCATCAGACCCTGCACTGACTTCTTCTCCTGAGTACAAACACCTGTTATTTCCCTGGCGCAGCGACCAGTCTAAATCAAGGATGATGGAGGTTTCCATCACAAAATTTCGTTGCCGAGTTATCTTCCTCAATTTTTACCTCCATAGAGCAAGTCTAGCCAATTCCCCTATGTGCCTTTTCTGTAATGAGGAGGAAACGATTGGTCATTTTTTATTATCTTGTCGCCGATTTAATACATTCAGAAAAAGCATACTAGTACCACCTCTTCGAAAACTGGGCCTGCAGTTATCGGAACCTGTTCTTCTTTCTTTTGGAGCCACTACTCTGAGGTACAGTCACAGGGAGGTTTCAATTGCCGTTCAGGAATACATCACTGCGACTAAACGATTCTCTTTCTAAATTCTGCCTGCATTGGATATTTCATTACCGGCAATTGGCACTTTAATCAATAATTAACTAACTAGAGCACCTAGGAATAACACAATACAGTAAGTATCGGGAAAATTCACCTTCTACTTGGCCAATCCCCTCGATGGGTATGAGCCATATCTGGAGGAAAACAACAACAACAACTGCCTCTACTGCATCCCGCTCGACGTGCCGCATCAGCCGAAGACCCAAAACATAGTTAAACGCCGACGCATCCTAACTTTACCTACGATTTCGCTCGTAGTTGATATTTTCTCGCGACAAGAACGAATCTATGTTTTCTTCCGAAGTTGAAATGCGTCGAAGCAGCAACAGCTCCCGCGAATGTTTGGCCGAGAGCAGTGAATCGAGGTCGTGGCATGCCGCTACTGGGGGGCACCTGAAGAACGATGGTAAATTTCTAAATAGTATCGTTTCTACTACAGCAAGTGAACCACCCTGCAATGCGTGCATTACAACGTGTTTCACAAATGCCAGATGCGGGAGCTTACGCGACCATCATACATTTTTATTCACTACTCACGCGCTTCTTACAAGCACCAAGCATCCTAAGCTGGCTCTGCTGGAGCTTCTAGGCGCCTCGAAAATTCTTTTACAGAATTTACAGCCTGCGTTGTCAAAAAAAAAAAACATTTCTGAAACTATTTCTAACCAGGAATATATGGCCTCCGTGATTGAAATATATATATATATATATATATATATATATATATATATATATATATATATATATATATATATATATATATATATATATGTATATATATAAATTGTCATAACCAAGAACGACGACGCTGGAGCTCTGGCGCGCGGGCAGCTAGCGCGTGGTAGAAAAGGAAGACGAGGTAGACAATAGAGCATCTAAACTTCCCATGGAAGTCTCATTGGAGCCAATCAAGACAATCTGAAGTTACAATCACCAGATTTCGATGCCGTGTCCCCCCATTAAACTTATACTTACACAGAGCTGGTCTGACGATATCGCCCCTATGCCAATTCTGCGGAGAATTAGAAAATATTGCGCATTACTTTTTGTCATGTCGCAGATACTCGCTTATTAGATCACGAATGCTCATTACTCCGCTTTCAAAAATAGGCTTAAACTTAACTGAAGACATTGTGCTAAGCTTTGGTGCGTCAGGGTTGGGATACTGCCATAGGGATGCCTTCGATGCTGTGTGTAATTTCATGCAAACCTCTAAACGTGTACCATTTTAATCTTGCCTTCAAAAATACTCGTTAATAAAATGCGGTAAAATCAAACTAATCTCATCAAATCAAAAGTGCTACGATCAGGTTAATACGGCAGTCTGGAATACGAGCTCAACAGCAGAATTTTTGAAGTATAAATTTGATTTATTACTTATTATTACCATTTCTTCTCTTCTTTTTTTTTCTTATAATAATATTTAACCTTTTAACATTTTTCGAATAACCTTTTAAGTTTCAACAACGCATTCTTGGCCCATACCCCAGAGTGGGTACGTGCCATAGATCAATAGGACAACCAAACCAAACAGCCGGCTCAGGAACGGGTGCTGTCTCTGTGTCTGTTCTTTACAATGGCGCAGCCTTCGAAAAGCTTTGCCGAACCCCAGCTGCCAGCTGAGGTAACACGCTTTCCAGAGGAACGCTGTCAGGCTTCCTCGTTGATGGAACGCGTAAGTCGGCCGCCACCGAGAGTATCCATCCCACCAGCAGCGGACGGCGTCCATGCCTCCACGATGGTCCCGGGGAACTAATTAACCGGCGGCGTGCTACTTCGCCCCAACAGTGCGCACGGGCTCCGTCTTTCTGCGAACGCGTTTCACGCTTCTCAAGGCGTAGATCGTGCAACAAGGACTCTACCATCATCTGAGCCGCCAAGGGACGCCATCCAAGCTCCCTTGGCCGTGGATCTTCCCTCTGTGAGTGCTACGACCGCCGCATACTGCTCGGACGTGATTTCTTGCTCATCAAGCGCCACCAAGACAGTGCACGGTCTACCGTTGCCCGGGAATGCCGTTCACGCTTCCCGTCGTGAGAACGTCTCCCTCGGTACTCCACTGACACCTGAGCCGCTTACGGGTGCTGTCGAAGCTCCCTCGGACAAGGGTACCGCCTCAGGGAGTGCACTGATCAACTCCTACCCCTCAAACGTCTCCACTTGCTCCGCGTGCGGATCGCCCGAAATCGCGTCCGCTCTTTCCCATACCATCACGCGACTCCGCGTCACGGTCGACGCCTTGACAGCGTCAAGCTCGGCGCTGCTTCCTGGGATCGTGCCGGCATTGAGCGCCGCCAACGCGATGCTGGATATAGCCGCCTCACTCGACCTGGAGGCCACCTCACCCCAGCAACGCAGAGAGCTCCGGTGTGCCCTCATGCAGCTCTCACACCAGGTGCGCTGTTTCGCGTTGGCGCTCTCTGGGTTTTCACCTGCAATCCTACCATCACAAGCCGCCAGCGAGATACCGGAGTTCCACGGCTTCGATAACGACGCTGACCACTGGCTGGCGACCGTGAACACTCTCGCAGCTCGCAATGCGTGGACGGAGCAGCAGAAGTGGAGTGTGGCCATAGACCGCCTTCGAAATGGTGCCGCGGCGTGGCATAGATACGAAGGCGTCCGGCAGCAGTCCAGGGCGGAGTGGAGCTTCAAGCTCATCGCTGCTTTTGGCCGAACTCCCTCCCACCTCTATGCCACCACCCAGACCAACCAGACCGCAACCGAGGATGGAATCAAGGGAGGGGCTCCTCCTCGAGGCTGCTGCGGAGCACTGCAGTTTACCCCTTCAGGCCTCAGACTCTGTGCCGGGATCCGGCGTAAATCCATCACAGCCAGAAACCACATTACATCTCCACTACTCAAGTTCCGAATCATGTGGACATACCGAAATCCCGACTCCGCTGTTACTTGACTCGCCGTCACACCAGGAATACGACCTGCCCACGGAGATAATAAACGAGAGGTATCTTGACCCGTCGGAGCAACATCCTCGGCTATCAGAGCAGTCACCACATGAACGAGGAGCCAGTGACCTACTACAGAAAAAGAAAAGTGAAGTGGCACGGCTGATGAACATGGAAGACTTGCCCGTACAGCCCAAGTCGCTCTCCAAAGCCATAGTTGCTGAGCAGGATGGCTCTTCTGTGCGCATCAGTCCCTCAGCATTTACCGGTTCAAGCCCTACATGTCTGCCTACGAGGACAGCTACGTATTTGAAACGTCGCAAACCAAAGCCGAGGCTCGCCCCGTCGTCACGGTCCATCAGTGCTACCAGGGTTGTTCGCCACGTCTTCCGCGCCGTCTGCACTCCGAAGAAGTTGAAACCGAAACGCATGTGTGGAAGAGGCCATCGAACATGCATCAGACCACTCCTCAGACCGTCTCGCTGTTGTCGCAGGCCGTCAGTGTCGGTAACGGCTACGCAAGAACAGGCGCTACTACTTGAGGCATCACGACGGGACCAGCGCCTGCCTGTCTTGCGACCATGCAAGAACAGCCAATTTCGTCCACCAGAGCACCAGGCTTCCCGTGCATTGTCGCAGCATGCCCGGGACCGCTGTTCAAAGACAGCATCTACGAAGTTTCAGGCTAAGCCCCAGCATGGCCGAGACTGGCCGCAGCAATTCAGCCAGTGTCGCCCACTGGAGGCACTTCGGGCAGGTCTCCAGGACCTACCGCTCCGATGTAGCCAGCACCGCCCACCAGAAAACACAGAGCCAGATCCCCAAACACAGTCGCAGCTTGGCCGGGACCGGCCACGCTGTGTCATAATCAAGAACGACGACGCTGGAGCTCTGGCGCGCGGGCAGCTAGCCCGTGGTAGAAAAGGAAGACGAGGTAGACAATAGAACAGCCGGCCCAGGAACGGGTGCTGTCTCTGTTTCTGTTCTTTACAGTATATATATATATATATATATATATATATATATATATATATATATATATATATATATATATATATATATATATATATATATATATATATATTGTAAGGATGACAACGCCGAAGCGGCGCGGGCACGCGCTAAGCGACTGCGAAGAGAAGGAAGACGAGGAGAACGAAGTCGGAGAATAGAACAGCCGGCCTAGTGAACAGGCGTTGTATCTATGTCTCTGTGTCGTTCCTTGACAATGGCGCAGTCTACGACTAGCGAACCGTAAGTGCGTCTTCAAGGCTCATCGGCGCTGCGGATCTTCCATCCAAGGAACGTCCACAATCATGCAGCCCGTGTCTCTCCTACTGCCGGAAGCACCTGTGCAACCACGCAAGGACGGCGTCCAGGCCTCCTCGGTGGCCCAAGGGCAGGCATATCGCGGCGACGCCAAGACAGCGCACGGCCTCCTGTCGCCCGGGAACGCTGTTCAAGCTTCCCGTGGCGACAACCTCTCACTCAGGACTTCATCGGCACCTGAGCTGCCGAGGGGAGCTGTTCAAGCTCCCCCTGACAAAGATCCGGCTGCGGTGACTACCAAGACCACCCCATACTCCACGGACGCGATTCCTGGCTCGGCGGGTGCTTCACCCGACAACTGCGCGGAGCTCTTGCGTGTACTCACGCAACTATCGCAGCGTCTCGACCGTTTGTCGCCGCTGAACTTCGAGTTCTCGCCTGCCGTTTCACCATCGGTGGCAGCTATTTGGGCAGTACCGGAGTTCCATGGCTTCCGAGACGACGTCTTCGGGTGGATTGAGACCGTCAACGCACTCGGCACCCTCCTTGCCTGGCCGGAAGACCGAAAATGGCTATTTGCCATCGACCGCCTTGGCGGTGCAGCCAAGGCATGGCACGGCTATGAAGGAATCAAACAACAATCCTGGTCAGAATGGTGTGCGAAGTTGACAAGTCTCTTTCGGCCCCTTTCCCACGCTTGCGACCTTATTCCTGCTGACCCATTTTCTACCGCGGATGGGAGATGTGAGCCTCAGCAACTCGACAGTGCACTTCGGCCGTCTGCCACCCTGCCCTCTCTTGTGGAACGAGATAGGGAGGGGCATGATGTAGCTGTGCCCTTTACCAACGCGCCCACTCCCATACATCGATCTCACGTGGGGCGCCAGCTCGATGTCTCATCGCAATCCTCCAGCCCGACTACAGACAAGACCACCCTCGAGCCTCAGCAGTTGGCGATGCCGCCTCGAAGCTCGACACCACCTGGATGCGCGGAGTCGTTGTCCCTTATCCTGCCGGACGAGCCACGAATTGACGCACACTACCAGGCTAAGGATGCCTGTGACACCACGGCTTACGCTCTGCCTGCACCGGAACCACCTGTCATGACACCCGATGCCCCACCCAAACCGCCCCTAGAGCCATCGGACGTCCGCCACTTGCAAACTGGCGAGTCCCTCAATGAAGCCGAGGTGTCTGCCAAAGTTGTCGTCGAAGATCGGTCACTAGAGCCCAAATCTAGCGGTGGTTCGGATGGTGACCTAAGCTTCCCCCACCTGGCCTGCTCTGCAGGACGAGACATTAGGGTGGACAGAAACCCGACCTTGCAACTAAAGCCTGCCAATGAACTCACGGTTATTGCTGAGCTTACCTTCCCTCAACTTGAAATTTCACGGCCGTCAACTTTCCAGTGCAAAAGACTTCCGACAGCACGTTCAGGAGGGCGACGGGACGATCGTCGGAGGCACCGTCATCCCGCGCCGACTGCTCACTGCTACGCACTCGTTGCGCCTTCTGCAGTGCACTTTGAGTGGCAGCGTGGCCGAGACCAGTGGCCGCAACGAGGCAGCAAATGTCGGCCACCTGCGTGTTCGACGCGTCGAGACACGGCGTGGCGTACACAAGAAAGACCACACAGGCACAGCCAGAACCGCCCGCCGGAGACGTTTTCTATAACTGTGGCGCCAATGTGTCAAGGACCTGTGGACCATTGTCGTCCGCACTACCAATTCCGTCCGCTGGAAAGCATTTCGGCAGCTCCCCATGCAACGTCGCTGCGTGGCCGATACCGTCCGGAACGCAACAGCCAAGGCCGACCGCCAGAGGTATCGTTGGCACGTCAGCAAGCCAAGTCACTGCGCGGTCCTGACCGGCCTATGCGAGGCAGCCAAAGCCGCCCGCCAGAGATAATTTCTGTAGCTGGTCATGCTACGTCGCAGTCGCGGCCGAGTGTAAGGATGACAACGCCGAAGCGGCGCGGGCACGCGCTAAGCGACTGCGAAGAGAAGGAAGACGAGGAGAACGAAGTCGGAGAATAGAACAGCCGGCCTAGTGAACAGGCGTTGTATCTATGTCTCTGTGTCGTTCCTTGACAATATATATATATATAGCCTCTCTGATACACACTATTCTTGCGCTCCGCCGCAAGAACAGTGTGTGTAAATGTTTGTCAGACTATATGTGCGCATGTATCTATTACATTCATTTTATAAAGACCACTGCATTGTTTTTTATTGCCCGCTTATTCTAGATGGTTACAGCGGGCGAAGCCGACAAATCCAGCCGAAGACAATCCGATGCGCTGAAATGAGCTGCTCTCTGTGTCACGCTGCTGGGTTTCATCGTTTGTTCTTCGAAATGCTGTCACTATAACGTAAACATGCCGTAATTTGCGCTCAACAGTGAAGCAAGAACACTTTGAGCCGTAATTGACTCATCGCAAGCGAATAGGAGTAACGTCGGATGGCTACATTGGTCGAATCTCGGTAACTCTTTGTTGTGTGGTGTGTGTGTGTGTGACACCGTCGAACGTCGACGCTGTGGTGTTGAAGGTTGTCCCGTCTTCGTGTTCTCGTGTGTGCTTGGATACATTGAGAAGCCTTCATGGAACGATGCTTGGTTCTCCGTGCGCGCTCGTTGGACACTTCCACATGAGGTAAGTCCACTGTCACTATTTATGTCGTTCGCGTAGCGCAGTGTGTAAGTCATTTGTTCTTAGCGAGCGTCGCAAGCTATAATGTTTTCCAGTGGTCTATGAGATAGTGATGAAGGGATAAAATGACGCAGGGGCATTTGGAAAAGCGGTTTGGGACCACTTGATGCTGATATCACTCAGTATGTTAACGCCGTCGTGGCGTAGCGGCTGTGTGTAAACCTCCTGACGCCGGCCTTAGAGACAGCCCAGCGGCATCGCCGGTTGTTTCATCGCCGGGTTGTTTTATTTAGGGGTGTCGGGGGGTAGGATGTATGGGGGGTACGCCTAAATTATCGATCGTGATCACCAATCAGCGTGGCTATGCGGTCTACAATACTCCAAACAATTCAGGTTCATTGAGGCGAGCTTGAGCACGCCAAGCCTAATTCGACTAGTTTGCTTAGTTAAAATCATCTTAGTGCAGAAGCTAACCACCAACCTCAAATCTCGACTCAAATTTACCGCATCGACCCGCCACGCTGGTCTAGTAGTTACAGCGCTCGACTGCTGATCCGCAGGTCGCGGGTTTGAATCCCGACCACAAAGGCCGCATTTCGATTGAGGCGAAATCCTACAGGCGCGTGCGCTCATATTTAGGAGCACGTTAGAGAACCCCAGGCGGTCGAAATTTTCGGAGCCCTCCATATGGTGTCTCTCATAATCATATCGTGGTTTTGGGACGTTAAACCCTATCATCTAACTAATTTACCGCATCGAGGACAGTCGTGGTCTATAAATACGAGGTGTGTTCAAAAAGAAACCGAACTTTGACTATGACGCCTTCACTGCTTGTGCTACAACATTTTAAGCATTCCCCGCAGGGGCGTCTGCGCAAGCAGGCGTTTGGTGTGTGGCGACACCACGGACCCGAGCTAACGGGGGGTTTCGACCTCTCCCACGCCTCGCCGTGCGTGGCATTGCCGTGTCCGGGGAAAAGGGGATCCTGGGGGGTTGAGCTGACGCCGGGTGTTTGGACCTTTAAGGCCCCCCCGGCAGAGGCAACACACCCCTTTGGCCCCGGCTTCACGTAGACGGCACCCCTGGGCTGACCCACCCAGGGGAAATCGGCAGTCGCCTTTTCCTGTCTCTCTCCTTCCACATCTTCGTCTTTCTCTCTCTTTCAATCTTTTCTGTCTTCTCCTCTCTTCCGTTTACTTCCTATTTTCATGGCGGCAAGGGTTAACCTTGTGTGGCAATCCAACCTTGGAGAAACCATATTGGGTTATAGTGGCGGCGTACGACTGGCGTCGTGCATACTTTCTTCAAAGTTTGTCGCGCCCCCTTGTAGGGCTCCCTGGTGGGCGGTCGGCGCTGTTGCCGAACATAAATATTCTTTCCTATGGCATCCCAAGCGTCCTTTGTTTTTGATCGGCCTCAGAAGAGGAACCGCACCGAAGCAACTTTCGAATTCACATTACAAATCAATGTACCAAGTTTCCCCAAATACCACGTCATGCATAGTGAAACGACTCCCATGAGAAAACTGTCTCCATTTCTAGTGGCCAGGTGCCTGAAAGATAAAATCGGTCCAAACTACAAAGCCTCGAAAATGTCTAGCGGGGATCTCCTCCTAGAGCTAAAAGACAAGGATCAAGTGCAAAAGCTGCAAGAACTTACCACCATTGGTGACACAAACATAACTACTTCAGCACACAGGTCGCTTAACACAAGCAGAGGAGTAATATCCGAGGAAGATTTTCTTGGACTGAGTGATGAGGAACTACTGGAAGGTTTTCAAGAACAAAACGTAACGAAAGTACAGAGAATAACAATCCGCCGAAATGATCAAGAAATTCCCACGAAACACATAATCCTCACATTCGGAACAAGTGAAATGCCTACATCACTCGACGCAGGCTACATCAAAGTAAATGTAAGACCATACATACCCAACCCCAGACGATGCTTCAAGTGCCAGAGATTTGGACACGCCTCACACTCATGCAGAGGCAAAGAAACGTGCGCAAAATGCAGTGCCAACGACCATTCCGGTGAAAATTGCACATCTACACCACACTGTGTAAACTGCAACGGAGAACATCCAGCATATTCACGCTCCTGTCCATGCTGGAAAAAAGAAAAGGAAATCATAGCCCTGACTGTAAAAGAAAAAATTTCATTCTTCGAAGCACGAAAGCGACTATCTCACCTTCCTAGGCGAAGCTATGCCGATGTGACGCAGGCGGGGGCAGCGTCACAGAGGCCTCAGACGTCCTCCGGTTCCACACACAGTGGTCCGGTAGTGACTTCTCCCGCCCCCCTTGACGGTAGCAGCTTCTGCTACTCCGTCCACCTCAAAGGGCCAGCAGACTCCGGTCCCGCTGCGCCCTAAAATCAACAGAACGCCAAGGCCAGAGACCCAGGTCTCTGTGCCACGCTCTCGATCCTCCAGCGCCTCCGAGAAGGCAATGGAGGGCGAAGCGAAAACCTCGGTGTCAACAACACCGAAGGAGAAGCAAAGGCCAGAGACCCAGGTCTCTGTGCCACGCTCTCGATCCTCCAGCGCCTCCGAGAAGGCAATGGAGGTCGACACGAAAACCTCGGTGTCAACAACACCGAAGGACAAGCGCTCTCTGGAGCGCGCCAAAAAAAGACAAGATCCCTATCACTTTGTTTAGCAAAAAACGATAACCTAAATTGGTTATCGTTCTTGTATCAAGTTTAATTATTTAGCATGTCACCTACCATTTTTAAATAACGAAATATTTTACGTCTGTAATTTGCTCACTTTTACCTTACAATGGCTTTTATCGTACACTGGAATTGCAGAGGACTACTACATAATTTAGGTGACATAAAGGACATCATAAACAAGGTATCACCAATAGCATTCTGTCTTCAAGAAACTAACCTAGGAGCAAAACATAAACAAGTCCTCAAGGGGTTTACAGTTGCCCGAAAGGACCGTGAATGCTGTAGCCGCCTCTCGGGAGGAGTAGCTATTGCCGTACAGGGCGGCACTCCTACTCGTGAATTAAAGCTCAACACACCTCTCGAGGCCGTAGCCATCACCATTTTATCTCATAAAACGATCACCATCTGTTCACTTTATATTCCACCCCACACGCAAATTACTGCTAAACAACTAGAAGATCTAGCAGAACAATTACCAAGCCCATTTATTTTAGTTGGAGATTTTAATGCCCACTCTACTCTTTGGGGTAGCGACAAAACTGATCGAAGAGGACAGACAGTTGAAGATTTTGTTTTATCAAATGATATCTGCCTTTTAAACTCAGGTGCTTTTACGTATTTTTCGCCAACCTCACGCACTTTTAGCTGTTTAGATCTCGCTTTATGTTCACCAAGTCTTTTTAGCGACCTTAAATGGGAAGTCCTCGACACATCATATGGCAGTGACCATCAGCCCGCCATGATCAAACTCATACCGTCCTACGAAACATTTGCGACGAAACCACGCCGATGGAAATTGCAACTCGCGAACTGGCCACTTTTTACGGAGAACGCAAAGCTTGAAGCCGTGTTCTCACCGGAACTTACCGTTGAGGAGCTTAACGATATGTTAACGCAGGTTATAATTTCAGCAGCAGAAAAAGCGATACCGCAATCGTCCGGTGTTGTGCGTAAAAAATTAAATCCTTGGTGGACCACAGAATGCACCGAAGCTAAAAAACAGCAAAACAAGGCCTGGGGAATCTTACGAAGGTACCCTACATATAGCAACCTAGTAAGCTTTAAGCAGGCAAAAGCCAAAGCGCGATTCATTCGAAGGCAAGCGGAAAAGAGCTCATGGCAAAAATATATATCATCCATTAATAGTTCTGCGACATCCAAACATATCTGGGATCAAGTGAAGAAGTTTAGAGGAGAGTACTTATCATACGCAATACCACTGTTTACAAACCCAGGCACACAAACAACACTGGAAGACCAGGCCAACCTATTAGGCGAACATTTCTATAATGTATCATCATCAGCGAATTACACAAACGCTTTCCTTAAATACAAAGAATCCGCTGAAAAACAGAGCCTGCCCACTACGAGTGCTTCAAATGAATATTATAACCAGCCACTCACACTTCACGAATTAAACAGAGTACTCTCGGCCGGTAAAAAAACGGCAACAGGTCCTGACCGTGTACACTACACAATGCTGGCCCATCTATCCCAAGCATCGACGGAGGTACTGCTCCGATTTTTTAACAAAATATGGGAAACTGGCACGATGCCAGAATGTTGGAAAAACGCAATAGTCATACCGTTTCTAAAGCCTGGTAAATCTCCAACATCCCCGAGCAGCTATAGGCCCATAGCGTTAACAAGTTGTCTCGCAAAAACATACGAAAGCATTATAAACATTAGACTCACTTTCATTCTTGAATCAGAGCACCTAATAGACATACACCAGTGCGGATACAAAAAGGGCTGTTCCACCACCGACCATCTCGTTAGACTGGAACAAGAAATACGAGGAGCATTTCTACACAAGCAGCACTGTCTCGCGGTCTTCTTTGACTTAGAGAAAGCATATGATACAACCTGGCGACATGGAATTCTTAGAGACCTTTCTGACTTGGGGATTCGCGGAAGAATTCTGAACTGTTTATATGATTTCTTATCGAACAGAACATTTCAAGTACGTCTTGGCACAGTGCTTTCACGAAGATTTGTCCAAGAAAACGGTGTACCGCAAGGTTGCATTTTGAGCACAACACTCTTCATAGTCAAAATGAACTCCATCAACAACGTCATACCTCCCACAGTCATGCACTCCATTTATGTTGACGATCTTCAGATCGCCTCTCGGGCCTCCAGCCTATCATCCTGTGAAAGGCAACTGCAAATAACAATCAATAAGCTTACGAAATGGGCTGACCAAAATGGTTTTCGTTTTTCGGCACAAAAAACTACCGCCGTTCTCTTTACACAAAAACGTGGACTGTACCCTGACCCTGCTCTTAAACTAAACAACATTGAAATGCCAGTAAAACAAGAATACAAATTCTTAGGAGTTACATTCGACCAAAAACTCAACTTCCTTTCCCACATAAACGCAGTAAAAGTTAAGGCAAATAGAGCACTAAACCTTTTGAAGATGTTATCCCATAAGCACTGGGGTTCCGATCGACTCTGCCTGCTGCGCATCTACCGTTCCATCGTGCGCAGTATTTTAGATTATGGATGTGTCGTCTACGGCTCTGCACGGGAGTCTTACATTCGGCGTCTTGACCCTGTGCACAATCTCGGCCTACGTCTATCCAGTGGTGCTTACAGAACATCGCCAGTGGAGAGCTTATATGTGGAATGTAACGAACCTCCCTTGAGTCACCGAAGAGCATTAATAACTCTGTCATACGTCTTGAGAATAAGGTCATCACCACAACACATCTGCTACGACATTGTCACAAAGTGTAGTTCACGCTTACACTACCTTAACAAACCGAACTTAATCAAGCCGCTTGTCTTGCGTTTCGAGGAATACTGCCGGACGTATGTCATATCTGAAGAAGCACTTGATGTCGCCATAAAACCACCGAGACTACCGCCATGGCTGGATTTGGCGCAACTTTGCGATATATCTTTAAGCCATCTAAACAAAAAATCCACCCCACCAGAACATTTAATTCAGGAATTCCGTGAACTTCATGACAAATATCGAGATTACAGTGAATTTTACACAGATGGATCGAAAACAAAAAACCATGTGGGTATAGGAATCGTGACAGGGGAAAGCGCAGTTAGTGTGAGAGTACCTCATTTTATCTCTATTTTTACAGCAGAAGTTTACGCTTTATATGAAGCTGTTAGAAAAATCATCGATAGCAAACACGAGAAAGCAATCGTATATACAGATTCCTTAAGTGCACTTAAAGCTCTACACATCGAATCCGAGTGCGAGCCATTAGTTGGTGACATTTTAAACATGGTACTTTTAAATAGCGGGGTAACTTCTATACGTTTCTGCTGGGTCCCAAGTCATGTTGGGATACCTGGCAACGAAAAAGCAGATGAGTGCGCCTCTTTAGCAGTTCACAAAACACTTACAAAAATAAAAGTTCCCTTAAGAGACAGCCAGAGAACAATCCGTCTAGCGCTGTTAGCAAAATGGCAACAACACTGGGACTTGTGCACGAGCAATAAGCTCCATCTGGTGAAGCCGATACTGGGTGAATGGAAGAACTGCCGTCACCAAGAACGGTTTATCGAAGTTCTGTTATGTCGACTGCGCATTGGGCACACCCACTTGACACACAACTTTTTACTCGCAAAGGAAGAACAACCAACGTGTGAAAAATGCCAAGAACCGCTAACAGTTATGCACATCCTAATCACATGTCCCAACATTGAAACACAGAGACAAAAACATTTCAGCAAACTATACAAACAACACGTACCTTTACACCCAGCTTTGTTTCTAGGAGATGACCCTATAGTACCCCTGCCTGACATGCTAAGCTTTCTGAAAGAATGTAATTTGTTAAATAAGCTTTAAAAGTTCATCATTTCAGTGTCCTTTCCTTAACGTCTTGTGTCTGGCGCAGCATAGCCTCAGTTGCTTTTGCGCCATAAAAAACCAAACTAACTAACTAAATTTTAAGCATTGCCCCCCTTCAAACTATTCCCCTCTACTGGCAATACACTGTTCCAATCGTTAGTTCCATTTTTTGAAAGCCTTTTACAACGCACTTTCTGGACTGGCCCGCAGGTCTCTTCTCGTATTGTCCTGGATCTCCTGTATGGTTTGGAAACGACGTCCTTTCAACTTATTCGGGATAGAGATAATAGGAAGAAATTTCATGGCATTAACGTATGCTAATACCCGCTTCGTCAGTAACAACTCGAATAGTCTAACGAATATTTTCTCGAATCACAGTTTGAACTATCGACGTGGTCATCATCTGTTGGTCTGGAAGGTCGTCCAGGCTTGGTATCGCCACCGACCGACCTTCTGCCGTGTTCAAAACGCTTGACCCACTCATAGCACTGCGTGCGACTCATGTAGTCGTCCCCATATACTTGTCTAAGCAAGTGAAATGTCTGCGAAAGCTTTCCCAAGTTTTAGCAGAATTTCACACATACACACTTCCAGCGCTTTCATTGCCACTTTGGCAGAAATCCGAAGAACAGTCTCTCCATGTGCTCAGTCTAGCGGCTGTAGCACGCGAACTAACGGTCAGAGTGAAATGCGCATAATGAGAGTTTCTTGTTTAATCTTGCCGCTACGTGCACTTGGTAGGTGCCGCCCGCCCTCTCTGGTGGTTGGGGTGCTATTTGGAAAGTTCGGTTTCTTTTTGAACAGCCCTCGTATAAAGCCCGCTCGGCATCACTCAATTCAAATTGTTAAGACCGCGGTCTCGACTGTCCTCGACAGTACACTTATGATACTCGTATAACTTATTGTTACACCTGTGCCTGTGCTTGCAAAAGCGTGTGCTGTAGCAATTGCTCAGTACGCGGGTTGTTTACTTGCTTGTTGTTACGCAGTTGTTTATTGTTGCCTCAAAAAAAAAAAAAAGATTAGTCACTCTACCTGTGACACAGCAAGTTGCTTCGATGAAAATACTGCGTCAGGTGGCCCCCGAAAATTACGCAACATAAAAAGGGAATGTAGTCATTGTCGACTGACTTGCAAAGTTGTTTTTCATGAAAGCTACATGATTGTGTTGAGACTTCTGCAGAGTTGGTTTTGCTAATCTGTTTTTATTTTACTGAAAGGCTTGTTGCTGCTGTCACTCTGGAGCTGGGATGGCTGCCATAGGTTTGTATATCCCTTTCCGACCCGAATTTTTTTCTAGGGTAGAAAAAAAATTTTAATGTTCTTTTCTAGCTAAGAGGTCATTGAAAAGCGTGCAAAAAAATAAAGCAGACTGTAAGTACAATGGTTTTCTCAGGAGAACCATGTCCAGTACACTGGACACCAGGATTAATTTGTTGCACATATAGGTACATACATTCTGCTATCTTCCTTGAAAGAGTGTTGCTTTTGGCCCTGTGAGAAGGTCAATCGTGTAAAACACAAAAACGGTTCGTTTTGACCCAAGAAAAAAGTTTCTCATGGTTAGCTGTCACAGATAGCGTTCGGCACCACGAAGGGGGAAAAAACCTAGGAGGGAGCGCGCCTAGCGTGCAGAAGTCAACCTGATCAGACGACGCTCCCCTTCTCGTGCTCCATGCTCTTTTTAGATTCCCAGCATGCCCCCCGTTTCATTTCCTATGGCTGGGCTTCAAGACTGTCATGTGACACTGCCTCTTTTTTTCTTTTTTCCGCTCTATGTTTAGCACGATGTGCGCCAATTGCATCCTGGTGTCCAGTATACTGGACATAAATACATTCTCGCATTGTCAGCAAACTACTGATTACAAACGCTACCTTTTTGCAACCATGTATCATGCAGACATAGGACAACATGCACGATTTAAATTATTTGAATTGCGCGAAGAGAGCTCCTAAAATAATTTTGTATACTTGACCACATCGTGCGCGCGCGTTTCCGCGTGGATGACGCCACTACTCTGAGGCGCCCCCATCAGAAAATGGGGCTGAAGGAGGAACTACATTTAACAACATGTTGCTAGACTCTTACAGAAGCCGCCAAAGTGGTTTCGTTTCAGATTGTATCTCTGCTTGCTTTTCTGCACCGCTTTTTTCGTCATGTCCAGTATACTGGTCGCTGGGTCGGAAAGGGATATGAAGAGAACACAATACTGTTGTCTTCAAAGTGAGCGTTCTCATTTTTGGTATTGTTGATCTGTCTGTAGCAATGTGCGAGATAGCATAAAAACCCAATCAAGCTCTATGTGAGTAATGTAGTGTTAGCATTGAACTGTAATGTAGAAGTAAAAATTGTACACAGATAAAAATTACTAAAAAATGCTACTAAATGCAAAAGCCTTCAAACGAGAGACAGCAACAGTCGCGGACAGACCTCAATGTAATAAAGCCAGGTGTTACATTGGGCTAGTTGGTAATCTATCTTCAACATCCAGCACCGAGCAGACAAAGAACAAGTAAAGGGACAAAGTCAAGCACTCACTTCCAACTGCGGAATTAAAAAAAAGGTATATATGTTGGCATTCTACATAATGTGAACACATGCAAACAGTGACAAAAAAGCGTCAACAAGTTCAGCAGAAAAACGTTGGACATGACATTTGTTCGTGTTGTGCATTTGTTGAGCATGCATTCTGTCATGCCCGGTAAGTTTTAAGGCGAAAGCCTTTAATGTCTGATGCTCACGTCCGTCCGGTATCCGTCCGTCCGTCCGTCCGTCCGTCCACACCCCCCACTGCGCATCAGCCAACCCATTCGAAAAAATAAAAATAAAAAAAATTCCCCATCTCCCGCTAAAGGGAACCATGTGTGGATGCGAAGCAGCGGGGAGATAATTAGCTTGAGTGGGAGGAACGTCGCCGCTCTCATTTCACGGCAGCGGTCCGGGCGCTCATTGCGGCGCTGCACAGGTGAGAGAATGAGGCGCGCGCGCTCCGTCATTTTCATACCGCGGAACTACCGTGGCGCCCCCCAGCGGAGTATGCAGCTGTCACACCACCTGTCGTGCGCGCCGCTCCGTACAGGATTCCTAGAGGAAAGGACGGGGGGGGGACCGTAGGAGAGGAGAGAGAGGGGACGTGGGAGCCGCTCCGTAGAGTAGAGGATTCCTAGAGGAGAAAGAGGAAGAGGACGCGCATGCGCTGCGGGGATGTGGGATGCCGGAGCCGCTCCGTAGAGTAGATGATTCTTAGAGTAGAGGAAGGGGGGTGAGCGTAGGAGAGGATAGGGGAGGGGACGCGCAGTCGCTCCGTAGAGTAGAGGATTCCTAGAGTAGAGAAAGGGGGTGAGCGTAGGAGAGAGAGGGGGATGCGCTGTGGTGGTGTCGGACGCGGGAAGGAGGGACGGACTAAGCCCCCTCCAAACACATGCAAGCAAGATCAAGGAATGGGGTCAACCTGGGCGACAGACACCACCTGCCTAGCCATTGCTAAGTAGCCTCTCTGTGCTCTCGGCCATGACTCAAGGAATGGGGTCAACCTGGGCGACAGACACCACCTGCCTAACCATTGCTAAGCAGCCTCTCTGTGCTCTCGGCCATGACTCTGATGACTGTAGTAGGGTTGACGGCCTTCATATTACTACAGTGTTCTGGTTTGCATAACGGGTGCTTCCCTACTTCATGAAAGTGGCCGGACGCGGGACGCGGGAGGGGACGGACAGAGCCCCGAGCATAAGATGCTTCGCATCTAAAAACC
The DNA here is from genome assembly GCA_030522465.1 of Rhipicephalus appendiculatus. Taxonomy (NCBI): domain Eukaryota; kingdom Metazoa; phylum Arthropoda; class Arachnida; order Ixodida; family Ixodidae; genus Rhipicephalus; species Rhipicephalus appendiculatus. The sequence goes on along the minus strand of JALIZH010005358.1, from coordinate 2,715 downwards.
TCCTTTCCACCTCTCTCTCCTCTAGGCATCCCTCCTCGCGGAGGCCACACCCTCACTGCGCATGCGCGTCCCCTCCCTCTCTCCCCTCCCCCCTTTCTCTCCTCCTACGCTCCCCCTCTCTCCTCTAGGCATCCCTGCCCGCGGCGTCCACACCCTCACTGCGCATGCGCGTCTTCCCCCTCTCCTACGCGCCCCCCCTCTCTCGCCTCGCGACGCCGACGCAGGCAGCGTTTGCTAGGGAGTTTCTTGGTTGAAAAAATTACACCATCTCCCGCTAAAGGGAACCATGTGTAGATGTGAAGCAGCGGGCGCTAACGCTTACACTGGCGGCGGCGTTGACGCTGGCGCTCATCGCAGCGTTGCGCAGGAGAGAAAACTGGGGAGGCGCAAAGCAGGCAGTGATCGAGCAGTTTTTCCTACTAGAACATGCCAATCGCTGCTAATGGGCAATGAGAGACAGAAGACTCCGACTGAGACCCGCACTCGGCTTTTAGTTAAAGCGCACGCTGCGAATTTTTATTGTTCAACAACGCACAGGAGAAATCTCCCACCGGCACCACTTTGGAGGTCAAGATCCATTGCTATATATACGGGATGGCCAGTGAACGGTTGTGCAGCGCGAGCAGTCGGTTTTTTCAACCAAGAAACTCGCTAGCAGACGCTGCCTGCGTCGGCGTCGCGAGGGCGAGAGAGGGAGGAGCGTAGGAGAGGAGAGAGAGAGGGTGAGACGCATGCGCAGTGGGGGTGTGAACGCCGTGGGCAGGGATGCGTAGAGGAGAGAGGGGGGGAGCGTATGAGAGGAGAGAGAGGGGGAACGCGCATGCGCAGGGGGAGTTAGACGCCGCGGGCAGGGATGGAGAGAGGGGGAGTGTAAGAGGGGAGAGAGGAAGGGAGGCGCATGCGCAGTGTGGGTGTGGTTGCCGCGGGGAGGGATGCCTAGAGGAGAGAGAGGGGGAGAGGAGGTTTTTTATTTTTATTTTTTTTTTAACTGTTTGCGCATGCGCAGTAAGGGTGGGCACGCGGCACACCACCACCACCACCACCACCACCACCGGATTAAGCTTCGCCATAAGATGCTTCACATCTAAAAACCGACTGCTCGCGCTGCACAACCGTTCCCTGGCCACCCCGTATATATGGCAATGGATCTTGACCTGCAAGGTGGTGCCGGTGGGAGATTTCTCCTGTGCGTTGTCGAACGATAAAAAATTCGCAGCGTGCGCGTTAACTAAAAGCGGACTGCGGGTCCTTGTGTCCAGTCCGAGTCTTCTGTCTCTCATTGCCCATTAGCAGCGATTGGGATGTACCAGTAGGAAACACCGGTCCATCACTGCGTGCTTTGCGCCCCCCAGGTTTCTCTCCTGTGCAACGCTGCGATGAGCGCCAGCGTCAACGCCGGCGCCAGTGTAAGCGTTAGCGCCCGCTGCTTCGCATCTACACATGGTTCCCTTCAGCGGGAGATGGTGTAATCTTTAAGGCGAAGGCCTTTACTGTCTCATGCTCACGTCCGTCCGGTGTCCGTCCGACCTCCGTCCGTCCGTCCATCCGAGCTCTGGCACGGAGCCAGGTGGCCGCCGGGATGCGCAGACGGACGCCGGTTGCGTCGGACTCTATAGCGCTCGCTCTTTGCTTGTATAGCGTCGGTGTGCCCAGAGTTTGCAATCATTCTGACCGACGCCGTCTCAATGGACTCAGGCGTTCACGGAATACAGTTCCCAATTTACAAAGGGTCCGTCAATTTAAGAGCTGGAACGCGGATGGCGTTTGCACGGTGCGCAAAGCGCGAGCAAATACTAACGCGTGCGAACGGAGGAAGATGAGCCTCGCGTCTCGCTGCGATTCGCGGTAAAAAATTTAAGAAGAAAACACGCACCCATTCGGTTTGTGTCTTATCCCACTGAGAGTGTAAAAGAAAAAAGACATGGCCTAATCAGTGGAATGGCCACACGCTTTCGCCGAACACACATTGGAATGTACAAAGTGTCCTTCAATTTTTTTCTGTATAACTTCTTACGCGACTGTTTGGGTCCTCACGTGATGTAGTATGCCGACGTACATACATGGGCATTTTTCAATAACTCCTCAGTTGGAAGTCAGTGCTTGTATTTGCTCCTGTTCTTGTCCTTCGTCTGTTTTGCGCTGGTTGTTGAAGCACCATTTAATGCTCACTCGTGGTTGTTGCCATCTCTCATCTACAAGTTCTTGCACTTAATATGATTGAGTGTGGAGTACCAACTAGCTCGAGTCATTGTTGAAATAGAATTGACTTCAGTTTGCTTGTAGTAGCTTTACAAAAAGCATCAGTTCAGCTGGTACACATTTAATGAAACACCTGCAGATGTGTTTTGAAACATCACAGTTCTGGCTAACATCAGAGGAAAGAACTACCACAAATTTCTTGTATTAAGGGTAGCAAAATTGCACATGCCATGTCTCATTTGCCACCCTAATTGTTCTCTTCTGCTGCATAATAGTATTTGCTTTAGATTTGATTGATAAGCTTACCAACCTAGCGTGGCACATGGATGCTGGCATTAACTGGTAGCTAATCTCGAAAGATCGAATACTAGTGTGGTATGTTTGTTTGGAGGACTATACCACCATTTGTTTAGATTGAGTCCTGTGTGAGGAAGGCACAGCAGGAAAAATGCATTCACCTTGGACAATGCGACATTAACAACAGGACCCAAGGTGTATATGGCCATCTCGATGCGA
>JALIZH010005356.1:0-15922 GCA_030522465.1 Rhipicephalus appendiculatus | reverse complement strand
CCGCTATCAGTACCAGTATGCATTACTGTAACCTGACTTTCCGTTTTCACGGCCACTAGTTCGGCCAAATACAGTGTTTCGCCTTGAAGACATCGACTGCTCCCTTCGTCAAGGTCACGACAACGTGACATCTGGTGGAGGTGCTGCCTCTTTCATGTACCGGACACCCCCGTCAAGCCGTGAGCCCAGCCCAACTCGGGACGAAGACACCTACTCCATCACGGACAGTCGAGCCAGCCGCAGACTAAAAGGACACCCCCCTGCAGCACGGACTTCTACCGGACAAGCCGAGAGTTACGGGCGACGAAGACGACAGGCACGATGACGGCCGCTGTGTCCCCTGCAACGATCGTAATCCATCCACCGAGAGAGCCTACGACTTTTCATGGATCACCAAGTGAGGACCCCGAAACCTGGCTAAAAACTTACGAACGCGTCGCGACCTTCAACAATTAGGACACCGACGAAAAACTGCGCCGCGCCTACTCCTACCTAGAAGACGCAGCAAGGACCTGGTTCGAGAACCGGGAGTCCACAATTCGAACATGGGACCTCTTTCGCAGCGCTTTCTTGGAGACGTTCGCGAGCGTCGTCCGAAAGGAAAAGGGCCGCAGCCTTGCTGGAGACGCGGATCCAACTTCCGAACGAAAGCGTGGCCATTTTCGCAGAGGAAATGACCCGACTGTTTCGCCACGCTGACCATGATATACCCGAGGACAAGAAAGTCCGCTTCCTCATGCGAGGAGTAAATCAAGAGCTTTTCGCGGGATTGATGAGAAACCCACCGAAGACCGTTCAAGAATTCCTCTCGGAAGCGACTACAACGAAAAGACACTGGAGATGCGCACCGGCAATTCAATCGCCGCTCGATGCCAGGCTACGCCGACATTCAACCCCTCTGCTCAGACGACCTGCGCGGGACCATAAGGGCCGCGGTGCGCGAGGAGCTTCGTCGAATATCTCCGTCATCCCAGCCGCAAGATTCCTCGATCGCTGATATTGTTCGAGAGGAAATCCAGCAGTCGTTGGGTACTCCTGACCCGCAACAGCCTCAGCCCGCAAGCCATTAGCTACGCTGCTGCAGCACGTCGTAATGCTCCTCCGCCGCGCCCACGTGAAGACGTCGCACCGCCGCAGTTCCGCCGCCAGACACCGTAGCCACCACCAGACTCCATACCGTCCATCCGCTGAACAGCGCTACGCTCTGCCAAGGAAGACTGACGTTTGGCGCGCCCTTGACCACCGCCCACTGTGCTACCACTGCGGTGAAGCTGGCCACACCTACCGTCGCTGACAGTACCGCCAGATGGGACTGAGTGCTTTCGGCGTCGACGCGCCGCGTCCACAGCGGGGTCAAAGACCACGCGACATCGCCGTCTATCTCGCAGGAGCTCAGTGGACACCCGGACGACCATCCCGCTCACCGTCGCCTGGCCGCTATATGTCACCGCAGCACCGGCAGTACACTGGCCCAAACCGGGGCCGATCGCCTAGCCCGTATCCGGAAAACTAAGGGAAACAACCGATGGAGGTGCGGTTGCTGTACGACGAACTACCGAAGATGCTCCGCCACCGACGACGACGCCTCGACGGAGCCTTAAGAGCACACCGCAAGCCGAGCGGAGCCCAGACGACGCAACTTCGCGACCGGAGGAAGGCCTCACGACACCACGTCGAAGCAGCGGAACAAGCCGACGTAGCCGTGATCCGACGCCGCGACTAAACCGCAACGCAAGACGACGAACTAGCGACCTGGACATCCTTATCGAGAGCCGCAACGTCACCGCTCTCGTCGATACTGGGGTCGACTACTCCGTCGTCAGTGGGCCGTTCGCAGCGAAGTTAAAGAAAGTTAAGACTGCGTGGGAAGGCCCCGAAATTGGGACACTGGAGGCCATTTAATAACACCCGCTGGGGTCTGCACAGCAAGAGTCACCATCCATAATCGGACTTACCCTGCGAGCTTTGTAATCCTGCAACAGTGCTCGAGGGATGTGATACTTGGGATGGACTGCCTAAGTCATCACGGTGCCGTCATCGACCTGAGGTCTGAGTCAATAACGCTAACCTCAGAAGAAGCACTCCCGCTCCTCACGACGCCAGCGATCCATGATTTAAATGTCATGGAAGAGCAGGTCACCGTTCCGCCTTTCTACAGCGTCATCATTTCCGTCGGCACCGAAGAACCCGCAAACTTCGAAGTCGTCATCGAGGGCGATCAGCACCTGCTCGTGAACCGCCAGATTTGCGTCGCAAGCGGCATCGCCGAGTTGCGTGATGGCAAAGCAAAGGTACTACTTACAAACTTCAGCCAAGAATATAGGCAGCTTAACATTGGCATGGCGGTCGCCTACATCGAGAAATTCGTGGACACCGGCAATGCTTTTACTCTCTCCAATGCTAAGGAACCTGCTTCGACGAATTGACATCCCCGAACAGATTTCAACGTCAACCCGAGCCTCCCGAACCACAAGCAAGACCAGCTCAAAAGTCTGCTCTTGCAATTCAAAGATTGTTTCTCCTCGTCGTCGAGAATTCGACAAACCCCATTCGCGAAACATCGCATCTTAACAGAAGAAAGTGCACGACCGATTCGACAGAGCCCGTACCGAGTTTCGACGCGCGAACGTGAGGCCGTGAAGCAACAGGTCGACGAAATGCTACGCGACGACATCATCCAGCCTTCCAATAGTCCGTGGGCGTCACCCGTGGTGTTAGTGAAGAAGAAGGACGGAGCCCTGCGTTTCTGCGTCGATTATCGCCGCCTGAAGAAAATCACGAAGAGGGACGTGTATCCTCTCCCACGTAAAGACGACGCCCTGGAGCGACTCGACAGCGCGAAGTACTTTTCGTCGATGGACCTCAAGACCGGCTATTGGCAAATCGAGGTAGACGAGAGAGACCGAGAGAAGACTGCCTTCATCACACCAGGCGGCCTCTTCGAGTTCAAGGTCATGCCGTTCGGTCTGTGCTCGGCACCTGCGACGTTCCAACGTGTTATGTACACTGTACTGGCCGGCTTGAAGTGGCAGACTTGCCTTGTGTACTTGGACGACGTCGTTGTGTTTTCTTCAAACTTCGACGAACATCTGCCGCGACTTGAAGCTGTACTGAAGCAATCAAGGCCTCCGCACTCACCCTGAAGACAGAAAAGTGCCGCTTCGCATACGAGGAATTTCTGTTCTCGGGTTACGTCATCAGCAAGTCTGGAGTTCGCCCCGACCCAAGGAAAACAGCTGTCATCGCTGCCTTCCCGACGCCCACCGACAAGAAGGCTGTACGCCGATTTCTCGGCTTCTGCGCCTATTATAGCCGCTTCGTCAAGGAATTTTCACGCATCGCCGAGCCACTAACTCAGCTCACGAAAAACGACGTGGAATTCAAGTGGGAAGCGGCGCAAGTCGAAGCATTTCAATAAATGAAACGACGCCTGCAGACGTCCCCAATACTTGCGCATTTCGACGAACACGCCGACACGGAAATCCACACCGACGCAAGCAGCGTAGGATTCGGCGCCGTTCTTGTCCAGAGAACTGACGGCGTGGAAAGGGTTATCAGTTATGCAGGCCGGTCGCCATCCAAGGCAGAAGCCAACTATTCCACAGCAGAAAAGGAGTGCTTCGCCATCATCTGGGAACGTCAAAGTTTCGCCCCTACCTCTACGGCAGGCCCTTCAAAGTTGTGAGCGATCACCACGCCTTGTGTTGGCTAGCTAACTTGAAGGCCCCTTCAGGTTGCCTCGCACGGTGGAGCGTAAGACTTCAAGAATTCGACATTACCGTCGTTTACAAGTCCGGAAGGAAGCACTCCGACGCCGACTGCCTGTCTCGTGCCCCCGTCGACCCGCCGCCGCAGGATGACCAGGAGGATGACTTCTTGGGAACCTTAAGTGCCGACGACTTCGCCGAACGACAGCGAGCCGACCCGGAACTCAGGGGCCTTGTGGAGTACCTCGAAGGCAAGACCGCCATTGTTCCAAAGGCATTCAAGCGAGGACTCACGTCGTTCTTCTTGCGAAACGGCGCTCTCATAAAGAAGAATTTCTCGCCACTTCGAGCCAACTACCTTCTCGTAGTGCCTTCAGCATTGCGACCAGAAGTCCTGCAGGCGCTACATGACGACCCGACGGCTGGACACCTCGGTCTTTCCCGCACGCTCGCCAGAGTACAGGAAAAGTACTACTGGTCACGCCTTGTCGCCGACGTCGCTCGCTACGTAAGGACTTGCAGAGAATGTCAGCGACGGAAGACACCGCCCACAAGACCAGCAGGCTTCCTTCAACCGGTCGAGCCTCCAGGGCGACCGTTCCAGCAGATCTGGATGGACCTCCTGGGGCCGTACCTAATGTCGACTTGCGGAAATAAATGGATCGTCGTAGCTACCGACTACCTCACGCAGTACGTCGAAACAAGAGCCCTGCCCAAAGGCAGTGCGACCGAGGTAGCCAAGTTCTTCGTTGAGAACATCGTCCTTCGACATGGCGCCCCAGAGGTTCTCATCACCGACAGAGGTACGGCGTTTGCTGCTGACCTAACTCAGGCTATCTTAAGATACAGCCAGACAAGCCACCGCCGGACCACCGCCTACCACCCACAGACCAACGGCCTGACCGAGCGTCTAAATAAGACCATCGGCGACGTGCTGGCCATGTACGTCGACATCGAACACAAGTCGTGGGACGCCATCCTTCCGTACGTGACCTTCGCATACAACACGGCCGTGCAAGAAACGACGCAGATGACGCCATACAAGTTGGTCTACGGAAGGAACCCGGCAACGACGCTCGATGCCATGTTACCCAACGTCATAGATGCCGTGTACCTCCAGCGCGCCGAAGAAGCCCGACAGCAAGCCCGTCTACGCATCCAGTGCCAACTAAAGGCCGACAGCCATCGCTACAACCTTCGACGACGACATGCAGAATACCAGCCCGGTGACTGTGTCTGGGTCTGGACACCGGTAAGACGACGTGGACTGAGTGAAAAACTTCTGGGACGATAATTCGGAGCGTATAGGGTCCTTCGACGTCTCGGCGCACTCGACTACGAGGTTGATCCGGATGTCATCTCGAACTCTCAGCGAAGCCGGGCACGTCTCGAGGTCGTGCATGTCGTGGGCCTTAAAGGGGTACTGACACAAAATTTCGCGGCCGAGATAGCTTGCTGGGTCGATTCCCGTGTACATGCGTGTACCATCTGCAAAACATCGACAGCGAATAAAGCTTGGAAGGTATTTTATATGAATTTTGAAGTTCGCGTGCGCGATCCAGCATTCTAGGCCGCACCTGGCGGCATTGGCACCCTCGGAGGTGACCCGCGGTGACCCCCCTACTTCCCGGTACAACAGGTTATGATGACGTCATAGCCGCCATTTCTGTTTTGGCGCGCTCGCCACTGCGCTGTTGGTGACTGCTCAGCGGCTGCTCGCGAGTGTGTGGCCACGGCCAAGAGGAGGCGCTGCCGCGGCGCACGCGTTGAATGTTTTGTGTTTGGCGACCGTACAGCTTTCCCGTTTCCTGCTCCCAAGGACTTCTTGATTTCCCTGTGCTGCCTGGGCTGCAGTGACAGGCCACAATGCCGAAATCCTTCTGCGCCGTTTCCTTCTGCACGTCGAAGTCGGGATCAGGCGTATCGCTGCATACGTTTCCCCGCGACGAACCTCGGCGGCAGAAGTGGATCGAGTTCGTGTGCGCTTGTGGACGTCAGGAGTATCAGGACTAGTCCCCCCGTGTAGAACAGTCGCGTTTGCGGGCTCCATTTCGAGGCGCATTGCTTTACCACACAGGCGCCGGACTTGGCGTACATGGGTCTTCCGACTCCACCCTGTGCATCGCTCACGTCTGGTGCTCTGGTGTTACCTAGCTTTCTTCGGCACCAACAACTTGAAGGGCATCACAATGTTATCAAGTGATTCAATCGAATATTGAACGAAGAAAAAGAGAACGTACTTTGGCTAAATGAATTACCCTGCAGAACATTTGTGCACGAATGTGTCGGGTCTTACCATAGTACATTGCCGACGCGAGGTTCATCGTGGTCGTCGTCGCTGGTATCGTTGCCGCTTCCCGACGAAGCACTCCTCGCCAGCGGGTCAAACCTGAAGTGATTCGCCCCGTCGTAAATTCCTTCCATCCCCGTCGCAAGAAAATTGTCGCCATCAGACGACGATGAGCCCGACGACGACAGCGAGGACGATAACGGCGACGACATCACGCAGCATGGGTGACAAGCGAATGCAAGCAGACGATGCAGACCGCGCGGAAGTGCGTCACTGTTCTGTGTGCTCCGTGACCGAGCGTTTCACTCGCTAGGTGGCGATAGTTGCACCCGGCGGCTTGTCGTTTTTGGAGCTCTGTCAAACCGAAACTGAGGCTGTGTCGGTAATGAGGAGCTTGTAATTAATTATCTGTCGCGCGCTGCAGCAAACGATGTGCCGTGTTATGACTAACAGGCCCCCAGCAACACATTGCAGCAAAAAAACGCGGGGCGAAACTTTTTGTGTCAGGACTCCTTTAAACCGTACCATGCGCGTTAAGGGACCTTTGGACTGAAGTTTTTACTTGCTTTATTGTTGTTATTTATTGTTAGATGCATTTTTGTTCCATGTTCTGTGTTAATCACCGGGGTGATGCTCTTTCAGAGGGGGGCATTGCCGCGTGGGTTATTTTGATGTGCTCTGTTTAAACCGACAAAGACTGAGCAATGCTCGGCGCAGATCGCGCCTCAGTGTTCGAGAAGCTTCACCTTCATAGTAGCGTGTGTTATTTTGATGTGCTGTGTTTATACCGACAAAGACTGATCAATGCTCGGCGCAGATCGCGCCTCAGTGTTCGAGAAGCTTCACGTTCATAGTAGATCGTTTTGTTAACATTTCGCACAGCACGTGAACACTCAAGATTATTCCAGTGCTTGCGCGACGACTTGTGACAAGGCTAGAATGTTCGACGTGTGATGTATAAAAGCCGGCGCGTTCCAACGATGATCAGTTGATCGACGGCCGACGCTCTGTTCGCCGCAATCAGTGCCACTGTGTACTACTGTAACCTGACTTTCCGATTTCACGGCCACAAGGTCGGCCAAATAGTGTTTCGCCTTTCGACTGCTCCCTTCGTCAACGTCACGAGCACGTGACAAATATATATATATATATATATATATATATATATATATATACATATATATATATATATATATATATATATATATATATATATATATATATATATATATATATATATATATATATATATATATATACCTGTGCGCACGTTTCATGCTTCGTTTGCGCTTGGGCAGTACGTTAAGTGTCGAGCTATGAACGTTGTTCGCGCTCATCTTGTATGCGTTGTTTTCGTGCGTCCTTTGTCCTTGGGCCGCGCGCTGCACATTGCGATCTGCTTGCAGTTCTTCGCATGACATTCCAATTTCTTGCTCTCACATTCAGTGCTTCTTGCTTGCAGCGAAACTGGGACTTTCTATGGCCACATAAGTTGCTTTTCAATTATTGTCTACTGTACTTCACTTCAATACTACAAACAATATCCCGTATGCCTTGCTTCGCATAACAGTCTGTTGCTTTTCGCTAGGTTGTATCCAAAAAAGAAACCAGCTCTTCATGCATCCCTTCTTATCATACAATCTTGGGGGGAGATGTTAATAAGGGAGATGCTATTCAGTGTACAAAGTTAATTGATCTTGTTTCTTTAGCGGGGCACCAATTGACGAAGAGTGGACCTTCGATGTAGGCCCCGGGTCTGAGCCGTCGGATTCAATGTCTAAAGATGATAAAGGTAAGAATAAAGTCATTTGAGATACCTCTCAGAAAATGCAGAGTGCACCTCCTTTTATTGACCGAATGGTCGCGTTCTTCTCAAGAAAGAAAACTTCTCCTCCATAAGAAAAGAAACACGGTGGTGTTGCTTTGTATTCAGTAACAAGGTGGTGTTGATTGTGTATTTAGTTGTTCATATGAAGCTTTGCCACTGAAACTAATCCTCATGCAATCACGTGTTTTTACATAATTTGCTATTTCTGAATGAGGCAAATTGTTTTGTTGAGTTCGAGTATCTCTAACTTTGTTAGGGGAACTAAAAGCAGAAAACGCGCTAAACAGCGAATGGATTGATCCGTGAAAGGCATTCAAAAAATATTTCAACTTACAGCTGTCGGAAACCATTTGGAGACATCGAGATGACCGGCATTTTAGGAGTTCAGGATTCTGGAAAATGCCGATGTCCACTTTCCACTAAAAAAAAAAAAATCTGCGCAATTTCATGATCGAGTTCACACACCGTATTGTACAATCGTGATCACTGTGATAGGGATCACGTGAGCGTATGGCGAATGGCCTCGAACCCAATTCCAGCGATACTCGTGTGACGCTGTCAAAAATAAAGTTAAAAGCGTGATGCTTTTCCGCGAGATGCTCTCACTCCCTCCAAGCGTTGTGTTTTAGGATGCGCGAAATATATTACAACACTGTTTGATATTGAAGCAGCCTTCGTTGCACTCACGCACAGAAAACAGCAGTGGTGTTATTCCAGGTCAAACGACCCAGCAGTTCTGGCTACCATCTCAAATGTATTCGAAAAAAAAAAATTATGATGGTCAACCCTCTATTGAATGTCGTCCCATATTTGGCAACTACCGATTAACATTTTTTATAGCGGGTGCAAGAGGACCAGTGGAGAATGTGACACAGTTAGAGTAATCCTTGGAGTTACGTGCACTAAATATAAAAAAAGCGCTGCCATCCCTAGAGCAGTATGAAATCTAGGCATGAAATAGATTTCACGGTGCACGTGCAAACTCGCATCATGAACAACAGTGAGTGCTATATTTTTCTTGCAACCATTTTCTCGTTGCAGAAGCAAGAAAAAAATTATTTTGGCATATCTCGTGGCTTTGAAAATTCATGCTCATTAAGGCTCTTCTCAATTCCGTTTTCCACTACGGTATATAATCGGAAATCGGTATGTGCCATATTTGGCACAGTATGCAAGTGAGTGATGAAATGTGCAATATGATGCCATCTATGTTTTGATGCACAGTGCAAATACAAACAAAAAAGAAATCCTCTAAGGTCATGCAGCACAGCTCATTTTTGCCAGATTTCAGTTGTGGTGGTAGGTTTTGAGATGTTTCACGAAAATATCGAGTGTCAGCAGCAGTACCTGGGAATTTTCTGTTACATTATTGGCGTGGGTGCACGAAAAAATTGTGTGAAGTCTAACCAGTGCACGGCGATATTTAGCTTTTACGATTTGTCGGCAACCGACGCTCACAACCACAAGTCAGCGGTTGGAAATTCGGGTAGGAAAGTACATCAAGGCGGCACCATGCGAAGAGCCAAACGAGTAAGCGGCCATCTTGCACGTAGATGTCGGCAGTCAGATGCGCTAACCAAAATGTTCAATTATGCTTGAACACAGGAAGCAATTGTTTTGATTTATTCCACAAATCAAGCTAAAAAGACCGCAATCAGTGAGATTTTGTTTTTCAGCCATGGCAGCAATTTTGCTCGCCCACTTGCATAGTGTGCCATATTTGGCACAAACCTATATCTTCATTAATACAGTCACAATAAATCTGAAATTTTTGTACATGTCATTCTTCATGTAGTTAATGATAAAAAGTGATCAAATAATTTTTCAATTGATTTTCTCATAATTCATGCAATAGAGGGTTAATTGCATTGAAAAGAGTCAATTGCTTAAATATTTTCCAAGAGAGAAAAATTCCGGTCACGTATGAACCTTCCAAATTTCGCGAAATTTATTTTGAGAGAATCATTTCTTGTTTCAGGAAAAAAAAATGCCAGTTACAAATTAAGCAAAAGATTTGTGCAAAATGTTCATAGCTGCTTAATACTACCGCAATTTTTATGCAGTGTGCGTTTGCAGAGATCTTGCCGGAATCTTCTATGCTTTTCTTTTTTCGCGGCAATTTTAACGTAAAAGGTGCAAGGCACCGTTTACTTTACAAATATTTTTGTACCACTGAAGTGTACAAAACTCACGGGAAAATCACAAATAAATTTCATTAAGTTCACATTGAGACACAATATACGCCACATGGTATTCCACTTAAAAATTAAGCCTGAATTGAGAGCGCATAAGTGGTATTTTGAGCGGGAAGTTGTCATTACAATTCTTGTTTTAAAAGAAGAGAATATTTTCCGAATCGGACGGACGGACGGAAAAAACTTTATTCAAAAAAGCACCTGCAAGGTTGCCGGCCCGGGCTCAGGCCACCCGGGCATTATGTGCGGTGAGGCATAGCCTTTCCACCACTGTCCGGGCCCGCTGGATTGCCCACAGTTGGTCGCGCAGGTCTGAGCTAGTCAGCGCGCTCAGCCATCGCTCCTCGAGAAGGTCCGGTCCTATATTGTCCTCTCGGTATATTACCGTGACCTGTGTGCATTGCCATAGGATATGTGCCATATCTGCGTGTTTGTGCTGACAGAGCTTACAGCTCGCTTCCGGGTATTGTCTCGCCCATTTATGGCAAGGGGGGAGCTTAAATAAGGACGCTACCGTGTGAACAAATGGGTAAGTAGCAGTCAATGAGGCATTTCAGCCGATTCAGCCAACCGGCCAGAAGTTTAAACACTTGCTGAACGCCCAGCTAGCTTGAACAGGCGTTTGCGTTCATACTTGTGAACATTGTCGGCCAAAAAGCAAGTACCACATATATCTGAGGCGCAACATGAATACGTAAGTAGTATGTGGTGTGGGGGACATGGCTTGGAGCAGCCGTAGAAGGACTCGATTCCGTCGAGGTAGTTAAAAAAAGGCTTTTATTTACACTGACAGAGGCCATGAAGACCTTGCTAATAGTCTGATGTCCCCGTTTCTCCCCTCGTGCTTGCTGGCGCTTCTTCTTCGTCTTCTAGTGGTCCGCCAGCGCTCGCGATGGAATCAACATTCCCGGCCGCGCAGTGAAGTTAGTCGCGCAGTTCCAGGTGCTATAACTTCCGGGCAGGCCTTGTTACGATAACGCCTCCTTGTGTTGTCTCACCGTGAAAGAACGGACGTTGTCACCCGAACTTCCGACCTGAATGATTTCTGCGAGATTCCGTTGTTGTTGATGCTGACTTGTCTTATAATGAGCTGTCTGCTCTTCAAACTGACTCACAATTTCGTGAAGCTTCTCTCTCCACTTGGCATGCAGACTGAGGACATTTCCCGCCAGTGTGCGGAACAAGTCAATCAGGACAGCAGGCCTCTCAGTCCCATGTTTCGACTCCACCACCTGCAGAAGCTCTGTGGCAAACCAGTCCAGCAAAGCCTTCCCGTCTATAGTTTACCGGGTGAGGGAGTTCTGCCGTCTTGGTATCTATGTCCACAATATTAGCACCGGACGCATCTTCGGCGAGCGGCCCGAAACGCCCTCGCAGCTTCTGGATGGCAGCGTGGTCTTGCATGCGCAGTCTCTCGCTGGTTACCTCTGTCTGCTTCGGCTCCTGTAAGTGGCTCTCCAGGCTAGCCAATCGTGTGTCACATTGGATCGTTTTCTGGTTTAGACCTGTCTCCATATGTCCCGGCTGCTTCTTTCCTTCCACCGATTCAGCCTGGTGTCGCTCCTCAAGCACTTTTTCTTGTATGTTGGGTATAATCAGGGGCGACGTTGGTCGCAGTTTCTCTTCTGATGCAAGCAGCTGCTTCCGCACCTCGTTAAACTCTTCAGTCTTGTAATCCTTCAACAAGTCTGCTTGAGCACCTTTCCTCATGAATTCTTCAAGTTTATATTCCAAGTTCTTACGATGTTGTCGCTCCTCGGAAAGCAGGCGTTCAAGTTCGCTTAGCTTGGTCGCGTTGTAGCTGCGTTCCCGTTCACGATCCAATTTTTCCTCGCGCAACTTCGATTGCAACTCGGCCATGTTGGCTTCTAGTGATGCTGCCCGGTCTATGCTCCTCTCAACGTCAACTTGACATGGTGCAGCGTCCTTCTGTTGGATGAGCCGCTTGCGGTTAGCGTAGAATGCTGTCTCTGTTTGGGCCCTCTTTTCCGAGGGAGTGGAAGGCGTCTGAATAAGCGTGCTCGCATCATGACCTTCACGGGTCCCACTAGGTATGGGACAACCAGAAGAGCTTGTATCTTCTCGACCAGCAGCTGCTGGTATGTTCCTTTATAGGAAGATACATAGATACGTAACTCTAAAGATCCTAGTGTTTCTTAGGCTGCGCTGAAAGTGCGACGCTATGCACGAACTGCGACGCTACATGCACGAAAAAAGCCTTCGGCCGACGATCTGGTGCTGCCGCAGGCAGTGGCCCTTGGTTCTGCACAAGCTCATGTTTCCCGATGCCACGGTCAGATGAAGTCCATATCTCACGCAGCGCCTGCTCTATTTTATCAATGCCAGCTATCATCTTTCGACGACATTTGCAGCGAAGCAGGCAGATACGCGGCCAATTACAGCGAAAGCTGTTATGAGATCACAACAAGGGTGCCGTAGTTGTCCGCCGCCGCCGCCGCCGCCGCCGGTGTCCGTAACCACTATCGCGCGAAATAAGAAAAAAACGCCAGGCCTGCGCAGAAGGCACAGCACAGCCACAGCGAAAGCTGGGAGAGCGACCTTTAGCCTTTTTTAAACACTCTTGGGGCAACTACTACAAGCCCACTTGCATGGTACCCACTACGCTATAATTCATCATAATTTTTGGGTAGTGGGGAGGCGTCTACTATGCCATTCTTGGTCATTCTTCAGAAATGCGTGGTGCCCGCTACACTCTTGTAACGAATTATGTGCACTTTGTTGATGCTGTGGCTGACGACGATGAAGAATTAGGCCTCAGGCTTTTGTAATGGGTTGGAGCATTGAACGACCCACTCGTTACGCAATTCGCATTGTGTGACGCCTGGTTCTTACTTTACTGCTCTAAAACGCTTTACAACACACGTTAACGCGATTCCTTACCTGATATGAAGCCTGCCTAGGGTCAGTTTGCACCTCAGTTTCAAGCAGTGGCGTAGCTCAGTGGTAGAGTGCTGGGCTGCCACACAGAGGACCCGGGTTCGATTCCCGTTCTGTCACAGGTGGGTTTTTATTTATTCACTTTTTTTCTTATTTCGTGCGATATTGGTTACGGACACCGGCGGCGGACAACTACGGCGCAGAAACGACCCTTGTTGTGATCTCATAACAGCTTTCGCTGTAAAACACTTTAAGAAAAAATGTTCAGGATGGAACGGGGTTCGAACCTGGGTCCGCTCCGTGCCAGCCCAGTGTTCTACCACTGAGCCATGCCTGTGCTCGAAAGCCCGGCGCACAAAAACGCTATACAAGCATTATGTCGGGAAGGAACCGCGTTAACATGCGCAATATAACGTGGCAGAAGAGTGAAACGACAACCAGGCGTCACAGAATGCCATTTGTGTAACCAGGCGTCACAGGATATGAATTGCATTACGAGGGGGTCGTTGAATGCTTGCAACCCATTACAAAGGGCTGAGCCATAATTCTTCGTCGTCATCAGCCACCGAATCAATTAATGGAGTAGTGGGTACCTTGCAAGCGTACTTGTATTAGTAGCCCCAAGATAGATTGCAACGGGTTTTAGAAATGGTGCTCTCCCAGCTTTCGCTGTGACTGTGCTGCGCGTTCCGCGCAGGCCTGGCGGTTTTTTTTATCGAGCGAAACATGACGAAATGTGGCTAAAGGTATGCACAAATGTTCTACACATAAACATATGTTGAGCAGTCGCATATGCTTTATATAACCAGTTGTTTACTGTTGTGTAACGATGCCAACAGCAACAAGGGTATTACCAACCCCAGAAGCGGTAAGCTGATATGTAACCCTTGTGCTCGCGAGTATGATAGCCCTTGACAGTGCTACAGAAATCAACTTCAGTAGATGGTGCTTAACTACAAACGACGTTAACCCGACGTGACGGCTGTATCATAGGAGTACATATGCGATATTTATAAAATTAGATAGCCAGCAGTGCAACCACCATTCACGTTTCACGAATATTAGGACTGCATAGGGTCTTTTTCCAAAGTAGTTCCGAGCCCTGGAGTGGCTTTATGGTAGAGTAGTGGAACACCACGCAGAATTCTTGAGGTCCATTACTGCTGGGACCCTGTCACTTATTCTTTCAATTTGTCGGGTCAACGCTGCCGATGTCAGTATCTTATCTTAACACTCTCGCGTTAAAATTACCGATGTCTGTTCTCATCGTTCCTTGGCAGACATAAACTGTCAATCACATGTAGCGCATACCCGCATACCGTAGCTCTTGCTATACGCGTATGTACCACATGTGTCTGCAGGAAACGATTCGACAACGTACGGGACGGGATTGTGACGTTATTCGTTTTATGACCAGCGAGTCATGTTCGTCGAACCATCTTACCCTCCCATACTAATTTTGTTCTACCCCAAGTTAATGGGGTGATCACTATAGCACCAGGACGTAAGCGGCTAGATAAATAGATAGATACGTAGATAGAAACGCGGAAGTTGCCGGCAGTACGGAAAGAAATGCTTCGCATTTTAAAAAAATGTAATGATGAAACTTATCACATAAGCAAAACTGTTTGTTTTCTTTCGATTGAGGTATAAATCTAAGTTTTAAGTGGAGTACGATATTGTGTAAATTGGGTCTCAATGTGAACCACACTGAATATCAATTTATGGGAGAATTACAGACTTGAGTGGCCTAGAAAAGTTTGACGTAAAATGGACATTTTGTACAGGATGTACTTTATCCTCAGTATGAATACATAGGAGAATATCACAAGACAAAACATGCAAAAAGACAATTTCGGTGAGTTTTCCGGTAGAATATTCGGCAGCGAAACTGCAGCAGTATTATGCAGCTTTAAATACTTTGCACAAATTACTTTTCTTAGTGTGTATACCATTTTTAACACGAAAGTGTTTTATGCCGGGGTCCACCAAGACCCTGATGACGTATTTCCGTCACAGATATGACGTTAATAAAATGGACGCCACCAAACGAGAAAGAAAAAACTGTAAGAAAAAAACGTCCCCCGCCCGGAATCTAACCTCCGACTCATTGGCCGCGACGATAAGCGTCCGGTGCTCTACCGATTGAGGTATCGAGCAGTTGGAAGGCTTCGTACAAACCCACCTTATATCTCTCACACATTTTCTCTCGCACTGTACTCTCTGTTGGCGATCGGGGCGGTGCGCCGTCCGTAAACGGTGACGAGAAGTAATGCGGCGTGACACTTACTAGCGCCGATAGAGAACGATCCGTCAACGACGCAATTAAAGCATGGCGTCCGAGACGACGTGCCGACTCGCAATCTCAGAGGCCGTGGTTAAAGCGTCTCGAAGGCAGCAAACAACACTGGCCGCGCAAGCATCCGGGAGTCGGCCTAGACGCAGTTATGTTCTTTGCCTTTTCCTCTGTGTTAGCGTGACGAATTGTTGGTGGACTATAGTGCAGCTTCCATATGCACCAACGGCGTTTCGCCACCGATAATAAAACTGCTGCAGTAAGCGCTGCAGAAAAGCAACGATGTAGGCGGGCGAAAGACGGTCCTTGGAGGAGCGAGACACATGCCAGCGGGACGTGTAACTCATGCAGGCGTTCGCGGCTCAAGCTAAGAACCTCTGCTTCTCGTGTTGAAGCGCAGTGTGGTAGTGTATGCATGAGCACAGGCGTAGGTTACCGTATTATTCGTAAGTGCACATTGTGCCGTTTCTCTCCTTAATTGACGACGATTTGAAGAAATGCATATCAAGTACTAGTGTTTATTGTGTGCTTGTTGATGCCATCTTTGCACGGGATTCACGATAAGCTTTGTCCAGGTATAGGTTAACAACTTCGGCTACCACAACGGTTAAATCATGATCATGGGTGTTAGTCGTCACGATGGAGATGTGCCACTAGGCGTCAACGTTGGTGCATTCATGTCAAACAATGCAATAGCTGCCAAACACC
>JALIZH010005353.1:0-57225 GCA_030522465.1 Rhipicephalus appendiculatus | reverse complement strand
TTACGTCGTCGTGTTCTGTTCTTACCGAGGACGAACAGCTTCGTACTGATATATCTTAATTATTGTGTTCAATTATTACTTTGTGTTTTGTTTTAGAGCTAGAGGCAATATTTTGCAAAATTAAATACCACATGACGAAATTTGTTGATGACGCATTTTTGAATATTGCTGCTGCAATCGCGTGGACTCGTATAGTTAGTTGGCTGCGCGTAGGTTTATGAATTGGCGGCTTAGCTTGTAACCCCTCGTATAAACATACTTTCTCAGCAAGTCTCTTTCTTTGTTTTTGCTTTAAAACTCTAATGGCAAAAATCTTTTGGTATTTGTTTTTATTTTTTTGACAAAACGTTACTCTTCGTGTCTATAGCAGAAGACATTAGCGGGGATTACCTAAAGCTGTCGCTTCTATGTATGAACGCTATATTACAATAAGGATGAAAAAATAACTATTTATAGGGAACAGTATAGTGCTTTAAGAATCTGATGCGAATAAAGTCTGAACATATTTTGCGCACGGCTCATATCTGTCGAAAGACTATTCTTCAGTAGATACAATTGCGTTAATGCGTCCTATAAGTACCGACAATATCTATAATATACTTTTTTTAGCGAATCTCCGTGTTCTGCAAAAAGAAACATCTCCATCACATAATGTTATCGCCCTTGCAGGCTGTCGTTTTTATTTTTTTGTTGCAAGGGCTCCGTAGTGTTTGGTAGTATATTCTTAGAGACTTGCCCTACTCTTGCACGCCGCTACACTGAAAAAAGGGAAATCAATTTATTGTTCTACGAACTGCAAGAAGAACTTGAATTATACGCAAGATTTCTAAGTAATTTTATTTACTATTCCATATGGACTCCGTGGGAAAATAGTTAGAGGGGTGCAGGAGTGCGCACTCGGAAATTTGTGGTTTCTCGCGAAAACATCTCGGCCGTGAAAGAACGCATTACACTTTCGACATATCGTATTTCGCATGGATTAGGATGAAAGCAGCGTGAAAGCTTCGTCATTCATTCTATAGTTTATGGATAAAATTTTGGTTTTGTTGTCTGTGCGCTCGGCATGTTTCGTCCCCGGTTTTTCTCGCATTTCATTGTCGTTCCATCTCTTTTCGCATAACAAATTCGATTATTGTATTTTTTCCCTGTGTGACAAGTTTGTTTAGTTTACAAAGCGCGCGTGTACTGGGCGATGTCAGTACACGTTAAAGAAGACCGGATGGTCAAACTTTCCGGAATACGGCGTCTTTCATAATCATATTGCGGTTTTGGGACGTCAAACCCCATATATTATTATTATTATTATTATTATTATTATTATTATTATTATTATTATTATTATTATTATTATTATTATTATTATTATTATTATTATTGTCATTATTATTATTATTATTATCATTATTATTATTATTATTATTAGCTTACAAAGCGCTGATAACGCTTTTAAAGGGGCCCTGCAACACTTTTTGAGCATGCTCAGAAAACGCTGCCGATCGGTAGTCGAGGCTCCCGAGAACACGCGAGCCAAATATTATAGAGCAGCACGCGGTCTGGAATTTATAATAAATTTTGAAAGTCATCTAAAAATCGCTTTCTCCTCTCTCGTCAAATGACGCCACAGGCTCAAAATCATTGCGTCCCAGGCCTAAGTATCGCAATTGTCTGATTTGAGCATGGCGCGCTGGAGAGTTACTGGGACAGCCGCGGGAGGCCGCGACCTGTCCGCCAATGCCCGCGCGATCACTCTGAAAAGCCGCGTGTTCTAAGAAAAAAGAAAGAAAAAAGTGCTTAAGGTCAAGAGGCGCGCGTGACGTATTTTCTTCCCCGTGCCATCCCTCCCTGCTTAGAGTTACTGTATATGCTACCTTTAGGTAGGAGAGTTGCGCCACTGTTTTCCGGGTGCCGCTCGCTCCGCCTCCGGAGATTCCAGCGCGACTATTCGCCGAGCGCCATCACGTGGTCAGAAGTGGCTCCTCTGCGCTGTGGAGAAGCCAACCCTTTGCAGGCAATGCACTCTGCAGGTTCCGGCCGTCCAAGCGCAATGACCTCGGCACTGTTATTATTCTTGCTGCGGCTTCTTCGATGCTGCTTGTCGAAATAAATGCGATCTCAGATGCATTATTTGGTGAAGTGCAGAACCAATGGTTGGTCTTGGGTTTTAACGTCTCTCAAAGAGACGCCGTGCTGTAGGGCTCCGGATAATTTCGATCACCTGGTGCACTTTAACACGCACTTCAATCGCACCAGTGTGATACCACAGACCGGATCCTCTTTCACTATATGACGGAATGTTGCGCGCCGCACTGTCATAGAGCCCCAGTGAAAATGGTAAGACGGTGCCACGAGCGAAATCTTCTACACGCCGCCGACTCCATGTTGAGTGCGATAAAACACGACAACAGTTTTGTGGGGTATATGCTATGGACATTGTGTATTAATTCTAGAGCCCCAACTGCTTTTGTTGCGGTAAAATCGCGCTGTAATCGCATCCTTTGCAGCAGGTGTTGCCATAGCAATAAAGATTGTAGTGTCTTCAATAAGCAAGAAACGAAATTATGGTGCTGCAAAAGATGAACAATTCACTGTACGCATAATAACGTTATAGGTAAAATAAGTGCGAAATACATGTGGGCTTAATCAGCGGGTTGTGTCGGATGCTTGACACATATAACCCATCTAAAACGGTCCATAACGCGTGAAATGGGACCAGGAAGTTTTCCTAGAATCATTTCAATAAAGAAAGCGGTGCAGCGCTGGTGCACTAGCATCAGCGTAATATTGCGGCTCGAAAACATGAGCCGATCAATGTAGTCTTACTAACATTACAAAAAAAAGAAAGAATAGCAAAAAAAAAAAGGAATTTAAGTGTGTGTGAAATCGCTCGGTTTAGTTACCTCAACTGAACTCGTGTTTCATGACTTTAAGCACGTGCAATGTTAGATGCGACAGCGCACTTGAATCGCGCATTCACATCTTTCTGATTTTCGAGCCGTGATTGCGTATACATGCACGCCAAGTACGCACGTTTATCGCTATCGAGCCCGATTGAATTCAACATTCGCGACTACAATTTTCCCCCTTCCACAGTTAGCGCGAATAGGAGCCAAACGCGACTGAGCGATACCATTATATTCTTGCTCGATCATAAACGGAAGTGCGAAGATCGAAAATTGTTTAAGATAATAATAATATATGGGGTTTAACGTCCCAAAACGACGATATGATTATGAGGGACGCCGTAGTGGAAGATTCCGTAAATATCGACCATCTGGTGTTCTTTAACGTGCACTGACATCGCACAGTACACGGGCCTCTACCATTTCGCCTCCATCGAAATGCTACCGCCTCGGCCGGAAATGAACCCGCGACCTTCGGGTCAGCAGTTGAGCACCCTAACCGCTACACCACCGCGACGGACAAAATTCGATCTTCGCACTTCTATTTACGATCGAGCCAGAGTATCATGGTATCGCTCAGTAATAGCACCTGTGTTTATGTTTGTGACACGCACTATTTGGTGCAATAGTTACATACTAGGAGCATCAGCGTAAAATCGCAGCTCGTAATTATGAGCTGAGCAATTTAGTTTTACTAACAATACAGTAAATAGGAAGAAAGCAAAAAAAAAAATCACAGGATATCCACGGAGTGAATGATGATGAGTGGGCGAAGCTGCGGAGGTTCATCGGTAAACCGTGAATCTTCCGCGAATTCTGCGCAGTACATCATCAACGACGTGAGATCGGGCGCGTTTATACTAAAGGGTCGATGAGAGTCATGGCTACTTGCAGCTCACTTTAATTTTACATGTACGCTGTGAATATTTTTTATTGTTTAATCACGCACAGGAGACATCTCACACAGGCACTACCTTGGAGGTCGAAATCCAGTGCCTATATATACGCGGTGGTCAGTGAACGGTTGTGCAGCGCGAGCAGTCGGTTTTTTCAATCAAGACGCTGCCTCGCGACGCTGCCTGCGTCGGCGCCGCGAGGCAAGATAGGGGGGGGTGGGGGGGGGGACCGTAGGAGAGGAGAAAGAGGGGGAAGCGTGGGAGAGGAGAGGGCGATACATATCACGTACTGTCACAGCGCATTGTCTTATTATAACAGCGCCATCTATCATCTTTAATCATCAAGAGAGAGAGAATAAAACATTTATTGGATGTTCCTCGCGAGAAGAGAGAGAGAGAATAAAATACGAAAAACCACTGACGCCATCTAGTATATCGTCACCCAACTGCAGTTTGCATGCGTCTCTATGGGACAGCGCCATCTATTGTATGCTAAGGGAGACGCTACTAAACCACTGACGCCATCTAGTATATCGTCACCCAACTGCAGTTTGCATGCATCTCTATGGGACAGCGCCGTCTATTGTATGCTAAGGGAGACGCTACTGGCTACTCAGGATGCATCGACAACCGAGAACCGCCCAGGTGATGCCATAAGGAGCTTCGCCCCTAAAAAAGACAACACTCGCAACATGCCGCGGAAGCGGCTCCTACGTATGGAGGATGGCTTTCCCGCATAGCGATGGAGCCCCACATGGCGTACCTTGACGCAGCTCTGCTACCTAAAGCTAGCATATACAGTAACTCTGTCCCTGCTTAGCTTCCAGCGCTTTCGCGCGGGACGAGAGAAGAGAAAAAGCAATTGCAGCGTGCGACAAATCCTTGTAACTCCGCTCGTACTGAACGGATTCTGAACATTATCCCTGCGGTCAGTTCTTGAGGCAACAAGCTCCTTTAGTGATTCCATTCCATGGCTACTTGGAAAAGTGTTACAGGGCCCCTTTAAATAAAATAAGTTGTGGGGTTTCACGCGCCAAGAGCACGATATGATCCTGCGCCTTAATCTACGTACACGGAGCTCTTCCATTTCCGCTTCCATCGAATATGCGACCTCTGCGGCCGGGATCGAGCCCTCGCCGTTCGAACCAACATCTGAGCACTGTAACCTCTAGTTCAGAAACACTGCGTTACCAACGCGGCTGGTAGCTGCAAGAGATCTCGATTGGAAAGGAAAAGGGCGCATTTTGTGGATGCTCACTCACGAAACTAACTTAACAGAATCTTGCTGAACTAAACCATAGGTCCGCCACGGTGGATCATTAGTTACGGAGCTCGGCTGCTGACCCGAAAGGTCGTGGGTTCGATCCCGGCCGCAGCGGTCGCATTTCGGTGGAGGCGAAATGGTAGAGACCCATGTACTGTGCGATATCAGTGCATGTTAAAGAACACCAGTTGGTCGTAATTACCGGTGCCTTGAACAACGACGTCCCTCATAGCTAGTGGAAAAGCTAGTGCTTCGTTTCGGAGAACGTGAGAGCACCGTCGTCGAACTACTGCGGCCAATACTTCATGTTTTGATGACACGCCGCGGCTGCAAGACGTGCACGAGAGCCTCGCTTACCTCATATTGCCAACATTACCACAATGCTCTGGACCTCCATCTCTCTTACGGGTTATCGCCTGAAGCTCGGATGCTGTGAAGAAGACTTTGCCGGTGCCGCGATTTTCAGGTTAAGAAAATGATTTTTTTTTTCACGTTATCTTGTACTGCCGTATTACACAAACGTTCTTTCGGCACTTCTTCTGCAAGAGAGAAGCCTTTGATGGCTATACTTTACTTAAGAGGCTGAATTTCATTTGAACAATTTTTCGATATAAAGAAGTAAATTACCGATTTTTAACGACTTCGCCAGATCGAGGTTTAAGTACATAACAGCCATCTACACTCTACAGGGTTCCCCAGCTATATTTAGCAAGAGTTTAAAAATATGTCGACCTACACTATGAGGATGTGACGGAACTCATGTTCAGTAAGCAAGTCACACTATTTTTTGTTTTCCGCTTGATTGCCTAATGAGGCATGTTTAAATAACTAACCTTTGAAGCAACGAAACTAGCCAAAAATTTCATGGGCAAAAATTGTAGATTGGTTTGCAAAACGTCAGATTAGACTTTTTATCTTTACATCTTCTAATTATCAGTGTTTTTCTGCTTACTATTGATGCCCGCGAAATACAAAAAAAAAAAAAAAAAAAAAAAAAAAAAAAAAAAAAAAAAAAAAAATACCACGTGATATGCCCGCTTGCGCGTGGATATGCGCGCCGTGGTTGCAGTGCTCCCTAACGTTGGGCGTCCAAACGATATGCTTCCCTCGCGGCGGTTCATTACAGCGATAAGCAGAGCAGCGGTTATCGCTTGTGTTGGCGCTAGCGAAACGTGCGTCATCACACAGCGACCACAATCGTCTGCCCTGTCGAGGCAGCGTACCCGGCCAACATCTATGGTTGTTTGCACGCGGAACGCTAGGGAGCACTGAAATCACAGACCGCATAGGCGCGCAAGCGGGCTTGTCACGTGGTATTTCTTTTTTTTATTTCGCGGGTATCTATAGACCAGATTATTTTTACTCTCGCACCCACGTTTAGAGCAAGCATGCGTAATCTTGACCCCAGTTGTCATCTGTAGGCGAGGCCAGCGTAGGGGCTGCGGAATGGTTACGTCACAGCTGATGGTGAGCGAACACTGGCGGCCATCATTTGATAAGAACAGGCTGAATGCTAGCGTAGTCGTCCGTTCCACGTAATCAGCAGCCCCCCAGCAAAGATGGCTGCCTCCGGCAAGCAATGAAAATTCTGGTCTATAGTAAGCAGAAAAAGACTAATACGTAACAGATATTAAGTTAGAAACTGTCTATAATACATAACAGATATAAAGTTAGAAACTGTCTAATCAGACCTTTTGCAAGCCGATCTACAGCTTGTTCATTTGATTTTTTGTCCAGAGTTATTGCTCCATTCTAAAAACTTTTCAGCGCGAACAGGACGGAGCACACTAAGAGGACACAATACGAGCGCTGTCTATCAACTGAAGTTTATTAAAACGAAAATTTACACAGCCGCCCAAAAACCAACATAAGCATGCGAAGAAAGTCACGTGACATCAAAGAATTCGTTGAGCTTACGTACTTCACACGTAAGCTCAACTAAGATTGTTAAGAATGCCATTGCTACTAATTCATTACAGTCTGCCCTCAAGAAGTCCTGCATTCACAAATGTCAGGATAGCTTTCAGCAGCAAGTTGATCGACTAAAAAACACTGGGTTCCCTGCGCACGTTCTTGTGTCAGCATCGGATAGACTAATCAAGAAGTGTATATCCCGCCAGGTTGTAGCCGTTGAACCAGACGATAAGCCCAGAAAATATGCTGTCATGCCTTACGTGCACCGGCTGTCTCATCGGTTTAAGAAGATAGCCAAGAGTTTTGACGTCGAGGTTATCTTTTCTTCCAACCAAAAAGTTGGTAAAGCTTGTGCCGCGATTGAAAGGAGGGCAAGAGGAAGTGTGGGGGGCAGGTTGCATGGTGAAACATCGCAGTCCTGCTGTTCCCTGCTCCGTTGGTGTGGTGTATAGGGTTCCCCTCTCCTGCGGAAAGGTGTATGTTGGCCAGTCTGGTAAATGCATCAATGAAAGACTCCGCCAGCATAATAATGCCCTAAAGGTAACGCCGACGTCACACCTTCCGACACATTGTAGGGCATGTGGGTGTAAACCTTTTTTCGACAACACTGTCATTTTGCTGAAACATAAAGACAGAAGGGACACGGGAACTTGCAGAAAAGTATTTTATTAAAGACACGGGTGATGACTGTATGTCTGAACCGTCTGTTTGTCTACTAGATTGTGAAGTAGGTAAGCTCAACGAATTCTTTGATGTCACGTGACTTTCTGCGCATACTTATGTTGGTTTTTGGGAGGCTGTGTAAATTTTCGTTTTAATAAACTTCAGTTGATAGACAGCGCTCGTATTGGTGTCCTCTTCGTGTGCTCCGTCCTGTTCGCGCTGAAAAGTTTTCACAATGCACCATTTCCAACTCACCCACCTCTCTACTTTACTGCAAGTTATTGCTCCAAAAAATGGTTACTTTAAAAAAAAAGCCAGAAGTTTACAGTAGCCGTGTAAATCTTAAGAAACTGCGAAGCTGGTTGATCTTAGGGGCTTAACGTGGCCTACTTGGCTGATGCTAAGTCTTTCCTTGGCGTAGACAGAGTAGAATCACAGCCTGTCACAGACCATGCAAGAATATCCAAACTCTTGCGCCAGAACTAACGTGCGAAGCTGGCTGTGGCACCCCCGGTTAGAAGCGCGAGCCTTTCCGTCGCTCGTACTCGGCTGGCGTGGCGGGCAAACTCGGCGCGGCGGTAGCGCGGACTGTCTCCGTCTTTGGGCGCGGCTGATAAGCGACGATGCGTGATAAGCAACGGCCCGGAGGGTTTTTTTGCGGACACCCTGACTTTTTACCTCGAGCTTTAAGAACGAGTGCCTAATTAGGCAATAAGGAAGAAAACAAAAAGAAAACGTGACTTACTCCATGCAATAGTCGTCAACATACATTTGGTCGCATCGTCATAGAGTGCGTCGACATATTTTTAACCTCAGTCTAGAGATAGCTGTGTCAACCTGTATAATATGAATTCACACTGAGAGTAAACAAATAAATAAAACCAATGACGGCTCGCCAATCACAAGCTGCATGCACTTACGAATGTAAAGTTATGCCAGTTCGACGCTAGTGCCGTAGTATGACTATTGGGCGTGCCCATTAATCCCCGTTCACTCTTACTTGTGCTGTACTCAGGTATAGCACAGCTGGCAGTAGAGGCTACAGGAAGATGTTATAGTCAAAAAGCGGGACCGACAGATTTCGTTACGTAGTATTTATTAGTGCAATATAATGAATAGTGTTAGGAAAGAAATGCAAAAGTAAATAATAAAGCACAAAGAGAAAAATATACATAGCCAAAAAATTGTTCGTCTTCGCTAAGGACAAACGGCGAAGTCCAATATGCTGGAACTAGTCTCCGATGCGCATGGACCTGACAGCACGGACGACATCAGCGCAACAGGCCGCAAGTACATGTAGAAAGCACAATTGCCTGGACGCCAGCAAATGTGTGGCTTGATGGCTGACGCATTAACCGGTTTCACGGCAGGTGGCTTCGGGCTGGGCCTTTGCAGTCACGCACAAGGTGGTGGTGTCGGAAACTTCGAAGCCCAAGGTCGCCTGGTGCGCAGTGCTCGAGTAACCGTGTGGCCAGCTCCACGACTAAGATTACCGGATGTGCTTGGTTGCGTTGCCGATGGTTGCTCGGATGTTGTGGCGACAGACTCTGGCGGGTGTACGGCCGAAGCCCCGACGCATTCTGGTTGGGATGACGAGACCTCTTGCGATAGTAGCCGCTAGAGTCTCCATCACAGCTGTCGATGAACAACGGTGGCATAGGCAACCCGGGTTTGACTGGAAGGACCACGGTGCACACAGCATGGCGGGACGTTCAGCGGGTACGTCAGGGTCGAAGGCTGCTGGAAAGGTGGCTGTGGACGCCGTTCCAAACCCGGCCAGGAGGCGCACGCAAGTCTTCATCGTCCCCTATGAAGCGAAGCACGTGGCGTGACGTCTCGTGCCGAAAAGAATGGAACATGATACTAATAAGATGATGACGATGATGAAGATGTTCGCGTGCAGCATGTAACGAACCCACAGTGCTGCGTAGACTAAATTCGCCTAGCTATACTTTCAGTTAATAGCTTGAACAATTATTGAATAATAATAAATACACATTAAAACTTTCATTGGGCTTTCCGACATGTCACGGTGTTACGACAGCAGACATCGTCTTTTTCTGTCGTGTGAATGCACTTAATCTTCCACTTTTTCATGTTTTACCTTTATTTCGCGCAGTATATTTGTCCCAGCAAATCTTCGCAGGCATTTTTTTCCATTCAGAATTCTTTCCTTTTATATGTCGATGGCACCAAGATATTCAAGTTCTTTCACAATTGTATTTTCTTTTGCCACTGAAAAATGATACTAGTGTTGGAACTGGTAAATATCTTTATCCTCCTTCTCCTCCACTTACCCTCTCCTCCTTCTCACTATTATTATTATTATTATTATTATTAATATTATTATTATTATTATTATTATTATTATTATACAACCATGTCGACGATGATGACAAAACAACAGCAATGAAGACGACGCAGACTATGACTGTAAGATGGCAACACCGGAAATTGCGAAAACAACTGCATCTCCCTGACGCACGAACATACAAACAACCAAAACCGGGCAGGGAGCATAAATTCCATAACTGGAAAAACAAATCCGAAATAATAAGTATGCACACGTCATGTGCCATATATAGGTAATAGGACACCGCAAGTGAATGCATTAAAGAACTACAAAATAAATAAATGCTACGATTTTAAAGTCACAGATTTTGCGAGAGGGGAATATCAATGACGAAGGTGACGTGCCTTCATGAGACTGGAAAGACGATATATGCTGCCATAACGCCGTGTCTAGTGTGACGCCCCAATTGCACCAACAGCTGCAATTGGGGCGTGCATGAACGTCGTCATCATCATCATCCGCATGGCGCGTTAGATTCTTTTCTGCGCGAGAGCTCATGCAGCGTGTTTCC
Source organism: Rhipicephalus appendiculatus (assembly GCA_030522465.1). Lineage (NCBI taxonomy): Eukaryota > Metazoa > Arthropoda > Arachnida > Ixodida > Ixodidae > Rhipicephalus > Rhipicephalus appendiculatus. The sequence goes on along the minus strand of JALIZH010005353.1, from coordinate 46,724 downwards.
CTTCTGACTGGACGTGTTGGGCGTGGTCTACTTGGCCAGATTTGACACAAGGTTCGCAGCACGTCACGAGCTGCGTTCGACCCGGTTGTCTCCCCTAAAGCTTCTACTGACATATGTGCGCGCTGCTCCTTCCCTAACTCCCGGATTCCTTATGCCGCCTTGGTGTGCCCACAGCTGTGATGAAGGTTCCAGCTCTGCCATCGCCAGAGTTTTCGTCGTTTCAGTGAGAATGCTTCGGATCGTGGACCGTGCTTCCACCCGAGTCTTTTAGCACAACGTCCGCCGTGGTGGAGCAGTGGTTATGGTGCTCAGCTGCTGACCCGAAGGTTGTGGTTTCGATCCCAGGCACGGCGGTCTCATTTCGATGGAGGCGAAATGATAGAGGCCCGTGTACTGTGCGTTGTCAGTGCACGTTAAAGAACACCAGATGGTCAAAATTTCCGGAGCCCTATCATATCGTGGTTTTGAGACGTAAAACCCCAAATATTATTAGGGGCGAAGCTCCTTACAGCGAGACCTGGTCGGTTGTCGATCGTCGATCCACCGTCTGTACCCCGTAGTGTTCCCTTATCGTACAATAGAGGGCGCTGTCCCATAGAGATACATGGAAACTGCAGTTGGGTGACGGTATACTAGATGGCGCTGTACGCATTCTGTGTCGTCATCACTATTTCTCGTCTCGTTTCCGAGAGGGCGCTGTCCCATAGACATGCGTACAATATGGCGGTTGGGTGAAGGTACGCTAGATGGCGTTGGCGGTGCAGCTCCTCTCCGATTGGCTGCTGCGTGGGCTGCGCGGGGTTGCGCCGGGCGGCGAGCGCCCGCTATCTCTCATTCCCCGGATCGTCGCCGTATGATTGCGCTTGCCGGATCGTGCTGCTTGGCGGACCATGGACGACGAGGAGCGCCGGGTGCGGAAGGCCGCTGCGGCTCGTGCTCGTCGGCAGGATCCCGAGGTGCGAGCTCGAGAGGCCGCCGCGACGCGAGCGCGGCGCCACGCGGATCTCACTCACACTATCGCTTTGATTACTGCTGGGCGAAACCACTGAAGATTTCACGGTGTCACCATGATTGCTTCACGAGCTTCGCCCCAACTCTTCATCATTCACCCCGTGGATATGCTATAATTTTTTATTTTGCCGCAACGCCCGAGCAGGTGCTTGTAACCCAGTCAAGGACCTAGGGAATCTTTGTTTTGGAGCTTTCCACACCGATACTAGAGTGCTGTGCCCCATTCCACTTTGGGCTTCGAACTTGACGAGACCGTCACTGACGGCCAAGATGCAATCCGAAGGCGGCTGTCTTAAACCCTTGTAATGCGTCAGCCATCAAGCCTCCAACGAGCTTTAGAGCGGGGCGCAATTGCTCGTAGCTGCTGGTGCTGCTGCAGGTGTCGGGGAGTACTCGGCCCACGTTTATAGAAGACTTGCACCGTTTGCTGCGGTGACTTCCATGCGTCGATGTTCTCTCTCAGTGAAGACTCCTCGCAATGGCGTTCTCGGTTTGTGTTCCTACCGATAACGAACAACTTCGTACTCATACATCTTAATTCTTCAGTTGTTTTATTGGTTTCTATGTTGTTTTATGTCCATAAGTAATATTTTGCAAAAAAAATGTCACCCAAGGAATATTGTTAATTATGTTTGCGAATATTCGCCTGCGCTCTTCGTGCCCACGTAACTACACTCTACGGGGGCTGTGTACTGCAGGCTTAATTTGGAACCCTTGTATCAGCGTACTTTGTGAGGAAATCTTTTTCCGCTTTGAATCTCTCGCCTGAAACAATGTGTTAAAGTTTAGTTCTTATTGCTATAGCAATTATATGGACACTGTCGGCGGATTTTTGCCGTCACCATCATGTGCCATATATATATATATATATATATATATATATATATATATATATATATATATATATATATGTTTAGAGCTATTGTTGTGTCCTCGCTGGCACTGACACATGCGCCATGCGCCATTCGTTTTTCAGGGTAGTAACGGGAAAATACAAACGCACACGGCGTTGGCGACCTGCGCTAGTTTTCCATTTTGGGGTTGTAGCACCGCGCCACTCGTGGCCAGTCGTCCTGCGAAACAGATGAGCGTCCCATGGCTCGTGGTGGCGTGAGCTAGTGGGAACACTTTGGCTCGTGTAGGCTTATGCCACAGGAGGGAAGAAACGAGACGGCTGCACCAGAATCACGGTATATACCTTACAGCATGACCAGAATTCTGAGGCTAAATTTAGAGCGCAAACACACAAGACACCCACGAAGAAAAGAAACACAAGCGCTGACTAACAGCGCTTGTGCTTTTGCGTTGGCCCCGGCGAACGCGTTCCCGCCATTGCCACGTTGACGCTGCTCTGCCCGCAACGCCGCTTCCTCGGCTCCCCGTTGTCGCTTGCATTCGGCTCGGAAGGCTGCCGGATCCTAGATGCGTAGTTGCTTCTTGCGTTTCGTTACCCTGGCCTTTTCTTCTGCCCGGACTGCTGCATGGTCCCGGCGAACATGAATTCTTTCACGGATCAGCTGCCGGCGCTGTCCTTAGAATGTCGTCTGCTTTTCGGGTGTGCGTACGATCCGTGCCCTCCCGACGTGCAAAGTTGTAAGTTGAAACTGCTGCTCGCTGGCTCGGCGGCACTGCTACGAAGGCATGAACGACGTCACTGGCGGCGCAGCCAATAGCACGCCTGCTTGGGTACGACGCAGTAAATGGCGTCACTAACGGCGCTCAATGGCGCGCCCGCTTGGGTGCGACGTCGAGAACGACGTAACGGACGGCACAGCCGATGGATACCGTTATCGAAACTTGCGGCGAACGGTTTTTCGGTTCGCCTAGCCATATACACCTTTCGCAGTAAAGACTGCTTTATTCTTTCATACGGCAATGGATGTGCTATAAGCCCTGGACAACCTTACCGCACCTGTGGACGCAACACTAGCTCTAAACCTAAACCGGTATCAGGGGTGATGGTTTATCAGATACGCAAAGACATTAAATCATATTCAGATGGGTGCAGGGATAAAGTAGTAAAGAATGAGTGAGAAGGAGAAAGAAGTGTATTTGGGCTGTAATTTTAGCCTCAGGAATATGTATCAACTAAACCCTAATGAAGTTTTAGTGACCAGAACCGACGCCTGAACGGAACCCGAGCCGTGGCATCAAGTGTCACTGTCAATTTCATGGGTCCCCAATTCTAAAACTGTATAGTGTTTTGCCGGAGTTGGGACGTATGCCTTCGACTTGTACTTTGACATATATATACGGGGCGTGGTCGCCCGCCCGTACTCGTGCGCTTATCTCTTGAGGGGGAGTTTTGTATATGGATCTTGTGATCTCCCCGCAAAGTTTGCGTTAAAGCTGTGGACTGCACGAGGGTCACTTTGCCCGCTGCAACGGCCGAATTTACGAATGGAGTGAATTGTTAGCTAAAACAGACAAAGTAGGGGCTAGTTGAATAACAACTGTGACAGTTCGCGCTTGTCTTGTGTATACCTGTGCGTTCTTTTCGTGCGTCCTTCTTTGTGTTTGAGCAGCGCGTAGCAAGTTTCTAGCTGCTTGCCGTTCTTCCTGGGATATTACAATGTCTCGTTATCGCATTCATTGCTTCGCTCTTGAGGCGAAACTGTGACTTTTTATTAGTTTATAAACGTGGCGTTGTGGGTCTATTCGCAGGAATCATGGTGTAAAAGCAACGGTTTGAATAGATGAATTCCATTTTAACATAAGGAGCGGAAGATAGCTGTTTATACGCAGCAATACAGTGCTTTAAGGATCCTAAGCGAATAAAGTCTAAGCATAAATAACATGGCTTATTTGTGTCGAAACATTGTCTTGAGAAGACCGAAATGTGTTTACGAGCACTGTAAATACGAACTATATTTCTAATAGACTGTTGTGTCGTCGAGCTAATCCGCAAAAAAAGACGCACACATCTCTGTCAGATAATGTTCTCTCCGTCAGTGCGGTCGTTCCTAGTTCTGATATAAGGGTTCTGTCGTGTTGGGCTGTATGTACTAAGCGCGTTGTAGCGCTACAGTAAACCCAGTTAAAGCTTCTGCCGTCAAGCCTCCGACGTGGCGATGTTCATCAACAGTAGTAATAGGTGCAGACATAACTAATTAGCTCAAAAAACAATGAACAAGATAGAGACGACAGACAGGACAGAGCGCATAACTTGAACTGAGCATTTATTTGCGGAAAAACATGAAATCACAAGCTGCGCAAGAGGTTGCGCATACGAAAAATGTCACTCAAACACGCCCCCTGAAAACGTCACCAATCTTAACTCTTCCCCTGCTTACGCAATCCACACGTGCCACACCTAGCCAAACGGTTCCGTGCGCAGATTTCTTTCCAAGTATATGCATTCTTTATTACTGAGAGCCATCGACGGTGTACTCACACACCGATCACCCGCTTTTCTTATGCAAAAAGCCTCGAAAATTTCTCTGTCAGCTTGCCCCCTCAACCGCGTGAGCACACGGGTGCAGTCAAACTGCGCTGTACACATACATCTTCGGCAATGGTCAGCGAGATGTTTCGGCAATGGTCAGCGATTAAACGACCGTCTGAGGGAACACCGTGCAGCTGTCAGTGCTGTCGCGGCTGCAGGACATCTCGCTGACCATTGCCGAAGATGTGTGTGTACAGCGCAGTTTGACTGCACCCGTGTGCTCAGGCGGTTGAGGGGGGCAAGCTGACAGAGAAATTTTCGAGGCTTTTTGCATAAGAAAAGCGGGTGATCGGTGTGTGAGTACACCGTCGCTGGCTCTCAGTGATAAAGAATGCATATACTTGGAAAGAAATCTGCGCACGGAACCGTTTGGCTAGGTGTGGCACGTGTGGATTGCGTAAGCAGGGGAAGAGTTAAGATTGGTGACGTTTTCAGGGGGCGTGTTTGAGTGACATTTTTCGTATGCGCAACTTCCTGCGCAGCTTGTGATTTCATGTCGTTCCGCGAATAAATGCTCAGTTGAAGTTATGCGCTCCGTCCTGTCTGTCGTCTCTACCTTGTCCGTTGTTTTTTGCGCTAATTAGTTATGTCTGCAGTTAATACGCACAAACTAGCCCAACTAACGTCTCTAAAGTAGTAATAGGATCACTTTTACACGCTTATCTTTTATAAGTAAATTATTTATCAAGCTATTAAACGAAAATTTAGCTATCTAATTTGGTCTACGCCCATTCTTGGGAAAGTGCCATGTCCGTATTAACATCATTATCATCATCATCTGAATGGCGCGTTCGAGTCTTTTCTGCGCGAGGGCGCATGCAACGTCTTCCACTTCTGACTGGACGATATTAGCTTGCGTGCGCTACCCGACCGGATTCGGTACAAGTTCCAACGACACATCACAAGTTGCCTTCGACCCTGACGTGTCCGCTGCAGGCCCCACTGCTCTATGTTCACTCTGGTTCACTCCCAGATTGGTTCGCTCCTAGATTGGTTATGCCACCATTGTTCACCAGCAGCCGTGATGAAAGCACCAGCGATGCCGTCTCCAGCGTTTTCGTCATCCCAGCCAGGATGCGTCGGAACTTCGGCCGTGTTCCAGCCGAAGTGTGTGGTCGTAGCATCCCAGCAGCAGCCTGTGACCCAACCAAGGACATCGGCCATCTTTGTCATGGAGATGCCCAAACTATTACTCGAGCGCCGTGCACCTGGCTACCTTCTTCTTGGAAATTGCCGACACTGTCATCTGTGTGCGACTGCTAAGAGCCATTCCGAAGGTGTAAACCAGGTTAATGCTTCAGCCATCTAGCCTCGAGCGAGTTTGTGACACTAGTGTGAGGCGGACAACGCCAAGAGCTGATGGTGCTGTCGGGGAACAACCCTGGAGGCCGGGGTACTTGTGCTTAGCATAGGAGACTTGCGCCGGTTTCCATGGTGACTGCCATGCGATGATGTTGCTTGGGGGGGGATGATGACGAATTTCGCGAATCACGTCTTCGTCTTCTGTTCTTACCGAGGACGAACAACTTCGTACTGATATGTCTTGATTATTGTGTTCAGTTATTACTTTGTGTTTTGTTTTATAGCTAGAGGCAATATTTTGCAAAATTAAATACCACATGACGAAATTTGTTGATGAAGCATTTTTGAATATTGCTGCTGCAATCGCGTGGACTCGTATAGTTAGTTGGCTGCGCGTAGGTTTATGTATTGGCGACTTAGCATGTAACCCTCGTATAAACATAGTTTATCAGCAAGTCTTTTTTCTTTCTGCTTTAAAACTGTCATGTCAAAAATGTGTTGGTATTTGTTTTTATTATTTGACAAAACGTTACTCTTCGTGTCTATAGTTGAAGACATTAGCAGGAATTACCTAAATCGGTCGCTTCTATGTATGAACGCTATATTACAATAAGGATGAAAAAATAACTCTTTATAGGGAACAGTATAGTGCTTTAAGAATCTGATGCGAATAAAGTCTGAACATATTTTGCGCAAGGCTCATATCTGTCGAAAGACTACTCTTGAGTAGATATAATTGCGCTTATGCGTCCTATAAGTACCGACAATATCTATAATATGCCTTTGTTAGCGAATCTCCGTGTTCTGCAAAAAATAAACTTACATCGCCATCACATTATGTTATCGCCCTCGCAGGCTGTCGTTTTTATTTTTTGTTGCAAGGGCTCCGTAGTGTTCGGTAGTATGTTCTAAGAGCCTTGCCCTACTCTTTCACGCCGCGACACTGAAAAAGCGAAATCAATTCATTTTTCTACGAACTGCAAGGAGAGCTTGAATTATGTGCAAGATTTCTAAGTATTTTCATTTGCTATTCCATATATGGACCCCGTGGGCGATAGTTAGACGGGTGCAGGAGTGCGCACTCGGAAATTTGTGGTTCCTCACGAAAACATTTCGGCCGTGAAGCGACGCATTAATATTTCGACACATCGTATTTCGCATGGATTGGGATGAAATCAGCGTGAAAGTTTCGTTATTCACTCTAGTTTATGGACAACATTTTGTTTTTTTTTTCTTGTGCGCTTGGCATGTTTCGCCCCCGGTTTTTCTCGCATTTCATAGTCATTGCATCTCTTTTCGCATAACAAATTCGATTATTGTATTTTTTCACTGTGTGTAAAGTTTGTTTAGTCTACAAAGCGCCCGAGTACCGCGCGATGTCAGTGCGCGTTAAAGAACACCAGATGGCCGAATTTTCCGGAGCCCTCCACTACGGCGTCTCTCATAATGATATCGTGGTTTTGGGACGTAAAACCCCAGATATTATTATTATTATAGTGTTGGTCACAGAAAGCATTTCGGCTAGTTGCTACAGATAGATGGTGGAAATTCAACTAACGCACAAAAAAGAGCGCAAACAAAAGGAAGAACAAATGGACACAATCACAGTACAAGCGCTAACTCTCATCTAAAAGTTTTATTGAAAAACTTTGGCAGATCCCACGTACCATGGGAATCGATGTTATGCGACGCATGCGGAGGCAAGGTGACTGGGTTGTAATTTTTTTTTTATTGAGCGAAACGTTACCAAATGAAGTTATAGATATGTACAAATATTGTATGCACAGACATATGTTCAACAGTCGCATATGTTTCCTATAAACAGTTGCGTAACGATGCCAAAACAAACATGGGTATTACCAACACCAGAAGCAGTAAGCTGATATGTAGCACTTGCGCTTGCGAGGATGGATTGTGCTTCGTGGACCAACTACAGTGGATGGCGCTTAAGTATTTAATTGACGGCAACCCGACATGAGCCCTGTCTCACAGGAGTACATATGTACTGTTTCTAAAATTAGATAACCTGCACTGAAATCACAATTCACGTTTCACCAACATTACGCCTGCACAGGGTCTTTTTACAAAGCAGTTCCGAGACCTGGTGTGGCTCTGTGGTAGAATACTTGATTGCCACGCAGATTGCTTGGGTTCGATTCGTGCTGACGCTGCTGACGTCAGTTTTTCTTAACGTTCTCGCATTTAAATTACTAATGTCTGTCCTCGCCGTTCCTGGGTAGGTATAAATTGTCAAACACCTCTGGCGCATACCCGCTTACTCCGGCCCGTTGCATACGGGTATGTGCCACACGTGTCTGCAGGAAAGGGTTTGACGACGTGTGCGATAGGATATTCACGTTATTGTTGCGATAGCGATTAGATGGACACTCTCGGATGCTTTTCGGCGTCGCCGTCGGCGTCATGCTTCCTATATATATATATATATATATATATATATATATATATATATATATATATATATATATATATATATATATATATATATATATATATAGGATATATATATATATATCCTCCTGAGTTCCAGCAATGGGAATTTGTCCAATATATTGGACAATGGAACTCAGCGCACAACTGCTTTCGAAGCGCTTGGCTCCTCCTTGGAAGCACGTTTTTAGCTGCTACTGGGACCCGTGCTGCCATTTAGCAAGTATGGGCAAAGCTGCGGCGTTGCTCGCCTTTCCAGGATTGTTGGAAATGGCGCGACTGAGCGCGAGCGACTTTTACGGGAGCCGCCTAGGCAGTGGGTCAATTGTGCTACCAATTCTCGGATGTGTTAACGCGTACTTAAGCATCAATTTCTGTTCGTAAGAACTAGAAAAACACTCAAAAGCACATATTTGTGTGACCCATACCCTCTGTTCCCCCCAAAACGCCCCCCCCTAGATCCCCACTGTTCAATATGTTGGACAACATACTGCGGCCAAGTAACATGAAATACAGAAAAACTACGTGACACTTTTCGCCTTTGCACTCAGAAGAAGCGTTTTGCAAATAAAAAAAAAAACCGTGATACTAAATATACTAAATTCAATCTGGAAGCCAGGAGGATATATATATATATATATATATATATATATATATATATATATATATATATATATATATATATATATATATATATATATATATATATAAAAGCCACAAAGAAAAATGTTTTCCGACGCGCGGAATTGAACGGGACGACCTCTCGCTCCGCAGCGCGCGACGCTAACCGCTACGAAACAGGAGCGCACATGCTACAGCATAGTAACGGCGAGCTATTTATATACACCATTCGCCGCTGGCGGTACGCAGATCGCGGGGGGGAATATCTGCGTGTTCTCTGCCTTACCTGCAAACCAGCGAGATGGCGCAAAGTGCGCGCTCGGCGCCCCACTCGTTGCGACGCGTTGGCTCCCCCAACACCCCGACTTTCACTTAGGCCTGCAGGGCGTATAGTCGCCTTTGCCCGGGTGCGCTCGCGCGCGCTTATCTTGGGGTGGGGGGGATGGGGGGCAGTTTTACGCCGTGTGCTTTCGCCGGGAAGATTGCGTTTAGGTTACAGAGCGCACAAAGGTCACTTCGCTCGCTGCAGAGGCCCCGTTTCCGAAAGAAGCGCGCTGTTCCAACACAGGGAAGTAGCAACTGTGACACTTTGTTAGTTCGCGCTCGTCCTGTGTATACTGGTGCGTATGTTTCGTGCGTCCATCGCTCTTGAGCAGGTGCGCTCCAAGTTCCGATCTGCTTGCCGTTCTTCGCTTGAAATGCCAATTAGTTGCTATCGCATTCATTGCTTCGCCCTTGCGGCGAAATAATAATAATAATAATAATAATAATAATAATAATAATAATAATAATAATAATAATAATAATAATAATAATAATAATATCTGGGGTTTTACGTCCCAAAACCACGATATGATTATGAGAGACGCCGTAGTGGAGGGCTCCGGAAATTTTGACCATCTGGTGTTCTTTCACGTGCACTGACATCGCACAGTACACGGGCCTCTACCATTTCGCCTCCTATCGAAAATGCGACCGCCACGGCCGGGATCGAACCCGCGGCGGAAACTGTGACTTTTCATGTCATGACCAGCCAGACATATTCGTCAATACCATCTTACCCTCCCATACAAATTTTGGTGTACCCCAAGTTTGGAGGTGATCACGAGAGCACCCAGGACGTAGGCGGATAGATAGATAGATAGATAGATAGATAGATAGATAGATAGATAGATAGATAGATAGATAGATAGATAGATAGATAGATAGATAGATAGATAGATAGATAGAAACGCAAAAGTGCTTACAGTATGCATAGAAATGCTTCGCATTTAAAACGGGACATAAGCAAAAAATACATTATCCATGGGAACAACATACATAAGAACACATTATCATGGGAACAACTTTGTTCCCATGATAATGTTTTATCATGGGAATAAACTTGTTCCGATGATAATGTGTGATTATGCTGTGTTTTCAATTAAAAAAATTTCGTTGAGAGTAAAGCGCTTGTGCATTGTCCATTTGTTCTTCCATTTTGCCTGCGTTCTTTAGCGCTGTTTGCATTTTCCGTCTTGATATTGACGATGATGTCTCCTCTCTGGATCTCACAATATTATATCCGATGCCCCGAGATTTCACCCATGGACTGCCGGCCGTGAACTCAATTGAGGATGGAGCCAACAAATAAAGAAGTAGTATAATTGCATTCGCTATGTCTTTACCATGTTGAACAGCGCGGCGGAAAAGAATACATTACACCACTTTCCATGACGGCTGTTAGCGCGCGAGTCACTTCACGCTGCTGTTACGATGGCAGGAACTCTCCTGAAGAAGGAATGAATCTTCCATCCAACTAGAACCATTGACAATCACCTGAAAAGCTCAAAAGGTGAAGTGCTCCAGAGTGCTTCGTTACACCTTTGTGAGAAGCTGTGGAATTGAAAACATTGATTGGGAGAGTGTGTGCATTACTTGCAGATTTTATAAAACATGCGATTTCTGTAAGCATGTAAAGGTACACTCAGTAATTTAGTGTATCTGTGAAGTTATGTGAATAAAACGACAAAACGTTAATTATTTCTTTCCATTATGTTCATCCTCGGCGATTTCACACTGTGATTATGGCTCCTATAAAAAGGATCAGGAATAATAAGAAAAAGAAGAAAAAGAATCTACAGTGAAATTAATTAATTGAAAAGTCTAAAAGTATCATATCAACTCTTGGCCAATCCCCCCTGAGTGGGTATGAGCCATGTCAGAAGCAACAACAACAGCCCCTTATATTAACGACTGTATGATCGGCCCGACTCTTGGCCGATCCCCCCGAGTGGGTAGGTGCCAATCATCCAAGGAGCATCATCAACATCATCATCATCATTAACCGCTGGTTTTCATGACCAATCCCATGTAGGTGGGTAGGAGCCAAGAATCAAGGTACAAGCCAGCAAACAAAGCAAGCCTTCCGATAGCTCCCGCTTCCAAAGAATCTGTTTCCTCCGCTGTCATCGATTCTCAACATCCATCGTTTGCGATTCTGAAGAACCGATGCCACCTCGCGCCGTAAGTGTAATCTTAGAAAAATTTAGCGGTCAACTGCATTATCTTCTACTAATCATGCATGCTCAGAAGCAGTGGTCTCAAACTCACTTCAGCTAGCGGGCCGCCATTCCGCAATTTAGTTGTGCTATGGGACCGTGACAGCAAAGAAGGTTGGAGCAAGGGGGAGGAGGGGAGAGAGAGTTTGGTCTAAACGTCAGTTAACGTTGCCTTTTGAAAGCAGGACATCCCTTCTTAATCATATATATGCATCATTTCTGAAAAGGATTGCGCCTCAGGGCTCCAGACACATCCATACCGATCTCGAGAATGACTAAAATCTGGACGCCGATTCTGAAATAGAGAGCCTTTGTTGCACGGTTATATTTCAAGACCTGGTGACTGCATGGGGTGCCACACGAAAAATTTGTGACAAAGGCAGCCATGTGCCGGCCGCGGGCCGCATGCGGCTCGCGGGAACACAAGTTTTCGAGCCCTGCTCTAAAGAGAAAGTGTCGTGCATGTAAATCGATAATAGTTATGTCCCTCTCAAACAGTGTTCTTCGTTTATAACTCCATTTCAAACCAGGCCCTACGATAGAAATTCACTTTCCTATAGGAGTTAATATCAGCTTCTACGGTGGGTCAACAATCCTTCTCCGCAATCACTTGCTTCAGAATAGTGGGATAAGCAGAAAGAGCAGAGGAAGTGCCTCAGACAGGCTGGCCGACGCTTCGATAGGTGGACCTATCTTTGTCAAAGGCGCCTTGTCATCCCTGGCGTGGTTAGTTTTAAGGGGGGTTAGTATTGACGTCATCTCCTGTGGTGGCGCATGTCCCTGCTGGTAATTCGCAGTCTGGAAAGAAAAAATCTATAAAGCAGATGAGTGTAGCCCCTGTCTCATTTCAAGCAACGTTGCAATGACCCTAAAGAATCTCTTCTCGGAGGTAAGGGGAGCTGGAGCTGTAAAAAAAAAGGGGGGGGGGGAGGAAAGAAAGAAAAAAAGGGGGGAAAAATGAAAAAAAAAAAAGAAGGAAGGTAGACGTAGGTACAACAAAATGGGAGCCGCCGCAGATATGAATGCAGGAAAGACGAAGGATGAAACTTCGAAAACCGGCAGACGGGCGCCGCGTCCGGCTACCGCGAAGGTTTTCGACGATAGTGGCGTCTGCCTATTTCAACCAACCGCCCATGAATGGGAAGCACCAAAGCAAAGCAGTCACAAAAGAGGGAGAACCGGGCGGCGTACTTTTAAAGGTCAAAATGTCGATGGTAAGTGATACTGGAAGGGGCGGCTGAAAAACACGTGTTTAATGGGGGGAAGTCATTGGCAGACATATGCGTCAAGTGTCACCGTAGGTGGCCCGCTCACGGGAATTGCCCCAAAAATTGGGCGGCATGTCGCTTAAAGAAAAGAAAAATCGGGGGAAAAAAAAAGAGTGGGGGGAGGGACGGTGGGGCAAACAAATGGTATAAGACGCGGAAAACATCCTGGGGGCCAGGGACTTTGACAATGCGGGCGCGGAACTGCTCTTAGAAGCGGGGAAAGAAGGAAAGGGAGCAGTGGTTAGAAGGTTCTGAAAAATAAAAACTTCATAGTATGCGTATACATCAATATATACACACATACATACACATCAGGCCCGTAGCCAGGGGGGGGGGCCCTAGCCCCCCCCCGAAATTCGGTTGAAGGAGGGTGTCTTACCGCGAAAAAAATAATGAAAATAGGTGTTTTTCAAGGCTCTCAACAAGTGCCCCCCCCCCCCCCCCCCGCGAAAAAAATTCCTGGCTACGGGCCTGATACACATATATATGTAAAATTTAAAAATTGAAAGAGAACATTAATAGTATGATGTGTAGGCTAGGAACGATTCTATGTTATACTGGTTATGGTTATTCGAAGGTTGAGCGTATTTCATGTTTGTCAATATTACACATTTTTTTGTTTCCAGACTGCGATTACCAGCAGGGACGCGCTACCACAAGAGATGACGTCAATACTAACCCCCTTAAAACTAACACGCCAGGGATGACAAGGCGCCTTTGACAAAGATAGGTCCACCTATCGAAGCGTCGGCCAGCCTGTCTGAGGCACTTCCTCTGTTCTTTCTGCTTATCCCACTACGTGTTTCCATTTGTCGGCTCCCATCTTGATTTTGCTTCACAATAGTGATTGGCGTTTTCTTGACGGATATTTAATTCATCGAAGTAATTCATGTATATATATATATATATATATATATATATATATATATATATATATATATATATATATATATATATATATATATATATATATATTAGCAGGAAAAAATGAGCACGCAATTAGTACGTTGTTGAAAGTAGCACATACAGATGTCATTTCAACATGCCCACATCTGCCTCATTGACATTTTGATAATTAGGTGAGTATTTTTTGGAGTTACGAATATAATTATGACTAATTAATTCTCATTAACGAAAAAAATAGTAGCGGCTAATACAGTATGCTGGGAAGAATATGCACTATAGGTCTGCTTCTCGTAGCACTGTTCCCCTTCTTCAAAATCGTGCTGCGTGATAGCAGGGACACCCTGCATATATTTTGCCAGGAACATTTAGGAACAAATCAAACGACGAGCCTGCTGTCACACGCGCGCACACACACACACAACACACACACGAACCTAGACCACGCGCACGCAAGCGCCCACCCGCACACAGACGGAACCACACTTGTCTAGAGCGGCGGAGTGCGTGGCTGAGGACGCTGTAGTTGTCCGCAGCTGCTATCGCACGTTAGCTACAAGCTTCCGTTTATGTTTCAATTCTAGCACAAGGACCTGGCATGTAGTTTGGCTATGTTAGGTAACATTAAGGCTTCAGTCTTCACATATTTCTGCAGGAAACGGCAGCTGAAGCGGCCCGGCGGGGCGCTCTAGACAAGTGTGATTCCGTCTGTATACAAACACACGCACAGAAATACACGCAAACATACGCTACCCACACACCCAGACGCAGAAACACAGACGCGCGCTAGCGAAGCACACATGCACAGGCAGACGTCGTTCGTATTTGACAGATACTTTTAAATTGCTTTGGTAGGTTTTGGGGGGAGGGCAGGGGGGTTAAAAGAAAGAAGCACGTTCTTTTGCAATCTCTAGCGGGTTCCAGCATCGCAAGTGATGTGTAGTGACACAAGAAGGCCGTTAGACAAAAGCTGTAGGCTTCACAAATTTCGCACTTTCAGTTCTTCGGAATTTACACCAGGCGCTTCCTTCCCAGCATTCTGGTGGTGGTTAATCATCCGTTCGGCAGCGAAGGCACAGACAGCAGATAGCAGAAGAGCCGGTATTTAATGACGAATCGCGCAATGACAGAAGAGGACGCACATGTTGACCTCGTTTGTCGTTTCCTGGTGTTGCCGATCATCGAATATGATCAACGAAAGAGCTCGAAATCGGACAGCAATATTTTGCGCAAAACATGGCGTTTACGGCCCCAGCGAGGACGTTCAGCATAGGAAGCAGAGCCTGACAGCCATCGGGTTGTGCAGCGGTCCCAGGCAGCGAGCGCTGTGGGCACTGTCAGCGCTAACGCCAGGTCACGCCTCTTGGCGCTGCGTCGCAAGTGGCGCCGCGAGGGCTACACCGTGGGTGGAACCACCAGCTGTGCTATCACCCTGGTTGGCTGCATGCTTCTCTTCGTGTCAATCCTGGCGATCGCCAGGCCTAAGCCAGCGAGAATCAAGGGCTGCGACACTGGTGAGAGCACTTTGCCTGTTCAGACCGATGAGCTGTTCGTTTCCGGACTGTGGAATGCGCTATGGAAACTTTCACTAATGAAGGTTTCTAACGGAAGATTGTGAAAAATACGAGATCGAAATTCACTGCTGATTCCAAAACACATGTTTCGTTGACAGTTATTCCTAGCTTAGATCACTACGCGAAGAGGGTAAGACCATTCAGTCGAATTTAGGGTAACCGAGCCTATAGGCCTCTGTGGCGGACAACACCAGACTTTTATTGCCATAGCAAATATATGGACACTCTCGGCGGATTTTTGCCGTCGACCGGCGCCGTCATGTACGGACATGTATATGTATGTATATATAAAGAAGGCACAAAGAAAAATAAATCAGGGGGAAAAAAATTCGAAGCACCCGACTGGGGATTCGAACCAGCGACCCATGGCTCCCCAGCGCGCCGCCTTAGACAACTATACCACGCGCCATACTTGCGCCGGCGTATTAACGGCCAGCTATTAGATGCGAAGCAGCTTATGGCGGAGTTCAATCCTGTGGTGGTGTGCGTCCTGACCACCCTTACTGCGCATGCGCAAACCCTCTCCGCACACCTTCCTCTACTACGCTCCCCTCCTCTCTCCTCTAGGCATCCCTCCCGCGGCGTTCACACCCCCCATTGCTCTACATGTATTGAGCTGCTTGTCGTTCTTCGTGTGACATTCCAATTTCTTGCTATGACATTCACTGCTTCGCCCTTGCGGCGAAACTGTGACTTTTTTAATTGATGCATATTAATTACGAGATAAATGGAAGTGACAGTGCACAATGAAGCAACTTGCCGCCGGTGGGAACCGGACCCTCTACCTCCGCCTTAACCATATGACTAACCGTTCTGTGCTGCGGCTGCTACCATTTTCCCATCAACTTTCTATTTTCTTGGTTATTGCGGCATGAGTAACCCTGGGAGTTTAAGCCAGCGCCAATAACGGACATTGTGGCGAATGCGGATTTTTTTTTTCGCTGGTGTCACGCAGTACGTGGACTATAGGCGATGCGCAAAGCGCCGACGACGCCATCTGCCGCCACGGCTCGGAAGCGTTTGCGGGTCCGGGCGAGCAGTGTTCCCGCGAGCGTGTACGCGAGTGCACGGATGGATGTGTTTTCATCGTGATTTAACGACTCTGTTGGGCTTCAGCGGTGTCGAAAAATAACTGCTACGTTGTCGGCTGCTCAAACACATACAAAAAATTGCCAGGAACGCACTTCTACAGATTTTCGGTGCTGTTTCATGAGCGCCAGCGACGGCGGCGGTAGATTGCGGCTGTCCGAAAAAGGTACGCAATCGCGCTTTGTTTACGGCAGTGTTAGAACGGTTACCGTGTTTTTATTTCTCCATTTATATCGCTACGTCTTCAGCGAACGCTACTACGTTTACACTTGGTCGCCTCGCCTGCATTGTAGACGCTACAATGCACATGAGGTTGTTATTACTGATAAGACGCGATGCCTAGGCTCTCTTGAAAAACGAATGGTGCGAAGCGCAATGCCACAGAATATGGGGCAGGTGACGTCTCCTTTACAAAAGCGCCGTGGAATCACACGTGTGCTGCACGAAATCGGCTGCATTTTACCTATTGATGGCACTGGAATGCGATCACCGGTGCAGAATGTTCGCTGTGCGCTCACCTCAACTATATGCATATTGGCTGTAAAACACGGCACCTGTGCGCATTGAAAGCTTTTGACAGGACATTCAACCGATTCAACCTCATTTTGAATGTCTCGTAACATGACTTCATGCTAATAGGAAACCCTTGATGTCTCCCACTAATGCTCATTCGCTTTACAGAAGCTGTGTTATGAGTGGGGCCATAGGCGTGTTCACGGGAGGGGGGGGGGGCTTTCCTATTCCCCTTAAGGGGGGGGGGTGGCGCGAAATCTGCCCCATGCATTCACTTAGTGGGGCCTGGGGGGCGCTGCGATGATCCTTGCCCCCCCCCCCCCCCTGCCTTCTTGATGGGGAACCCTGCGCACGCCTCAGTGGAGCCGATTATGAAACTGACGTGTTTTCTTTTCTTTATTATTGCTGGTGGTGTTAGCTACTGGTTGCTATGTTTTCTTTAGCATGTAATTGGTGGGTATATGTTGGTGCGTAACTAATCCCGTGAAAGTCACGTAACTAATCACGTGAAACATTCTCGCAAGAATCACGTAATTAGCGTATCTACTCACGTGCCATGTTCCCGCCAAAACCGCGTATTATCACGTAGAGCCTAACGCCATTTTGCAACACTCGGTAATAGCTTGCAAAAAACCTAGCATATACGTAGCCAAGCTGGTATAACAAGCTAGGTGACCACCAGCAGCTCCGCAGTGACTCAGTCTCGCGCCACTAGCGCAAGCTGCCAAGATATTCTTTCACAGGTTTATCGTGCTGGTTTCAAAGTTTACCAACGCTGGCCCTTCGCGTGGCCGCACCCGTGAAATCCATGCGCTGGTGCGACACCGCTCCCTCAAAATCTACTATATAAACACATGGCACGTAAACGAAGCTACTGTGTCGAGAAAAAACGTTGGTTCACGCGTTGGTTCACTATTGTAAAGTGCGGCCCCTTTGCGCACACTATCGCCGCAAAAGTAATTATTTGGGACGCGCAAAAGCGGCAAATCGCACGCGCGCACTTCCGTCATGCTTGCAGTGAAAGGAGGCGTCTGCTACGCGACCCGCTTGCGGATTCGACGGCCGCCGCTACGCGGCTTTCAGTGGCGCCCCTATAGCCGCTGCGCACGGCGAATAGGAGGAGTCAGCTAGCAAATAAACCTTCGCATACGCTGCCTATATACGACAAGAAATATGTCGGAGTTGAGACTCTCGCTGCAAAATGTTTCGGCTGTGGTTCTGACCGGTGGCAAGTTTTTTTTCCTCTACTTTCACCTCCCTTCATCTCATAACTACCAAACTTCAATTAAAGATTGCAAATATATATAAAAAACTATACCTAAAACATTAGGGCATTGCGTTACTTAAGATTACAGGATTCAAGGTTCACGAAAGGGAAAACAAATAAACTGGGATAGTTTCTTTCTGAGAAATCAGCCCGAATTATCGTTGTATCTTCGCGCTACACACGGGTGGTTACTTCAATTAGTCCTTTGATAAAGTCTTCCTCCGCCTTGCAGGTTTCTGCTGAGCTAGATTCAACGCTGTACTTTTCTGGAAGCCTTGCTGCCGGATATAGAAATAATATGAACTATACAAAAAACAAACAAAAATCAAGCACATGTAAAGCGTCTGACGTCACATAAATTGACATCATCGGAACGAAGGATCAGGCTCTAATGCTGAGATAGGCTTAGTTATCTCTTCAGCTGCAATTTCGCGCTCCAGTACGAAATACATTGAATCATGTCTACGCAAAATCGGTTAAACTTGTCAAATTTGTGTTATTGTAGATGTAAAGCTACCACTGCTGGTCTGCTTCAGGGGGTAAGTGGAAGCTCCTAATTTGCGGCTATTACGGGTCTTCACACGGTCGCGTCAAGTATACGTACAGGTGAGTGCGATCTGAAGGTTATCGCGCGAGAATCGACGAAGAACTAAAGCAGCGCCACGTCCCAGAATACTCTTTCGAGGAGAGGGAGTTATCCCGCAGGCTTCACTCTCTTTCAGGGGCGAATCACCTTAGGGTCTCAGAGTGTCGGCGTGCATCGTCTGTCGTCTGCTGTCGTGACGGTCGATTTGCTTGAGCGCAAGAGAGCGACCATCTTCTCTTCGCCAAGATAGAGTTCGCTGTCTGTCGCCAGCGCCTCAGCGCTCGCCGCGTGGCGAGAAAGAGCGAACAACGCGCGTTGACTATGGAACAATCCCTCGCCCGCGAGAGACAACGCGCTGCACAACCGTTCACCGGCCACCCCTTATATATAGTCACTGGATCTTGACCTGCAATGTAGCGTCGGTGAGAGATTTCTCTTGTGAGTAGTTGAACAATAAAGATTCGCAGCGTGCGCGTTAACTAAAAGCGTACTGCATCCTTCGCCCCTCCCCAAGTTTCACGTTAGTAGAGCTGAAAGGCCCTTCCCTAATGCTTCGCTCCTCCCTAGTTTCGTTGCTCGTGCTCGGCTCGCGCCGCGGGCAGATTCGATGCGGCGGCTGCGCGGACTGTCTCCGTCGGTAGGACCATCGAGGCACTCTATCCGTCGGTGGACGCGGCTGCTGTTCTGTCGGGACGGTTGATTTCCTTGTGCACAAGAGAGAGGGCGCCACCGCCTCAGCGCTCACCGTGTGGCGAGAGAGAGGAACGGCGCACGTTGGCCCTGGAAACGCTTTTTAAATGCGAAGGATTTCTTAGCGAACTTCGGCGACTTTGAGCGTATCTATCTATCTATCTATCTATCTATCTATCTATCTATCTATCTATCTATCTATCTATCTATCTATCTATCTATCTATCTATCTATCTATCTATCTATCTATCTATCTATCTATCTATCTAGCCGCCTACCACTTTGTGCCCTCCTGGCCGTATCGTTAATGGGATTTATACCAAATTTGGTATGGCATAACATGACTGTATGGCGAACATAAATGGCTCGTCATATCTGAAAATCATGACTAACTTGTCATGAAAAGTATGATTTACATGCCACGCTCATGGCGCGCTCGCGGCCGTTTCGTTAGCTTGACATACACCAAATTTGGGATTGAGTGACATGACTGTATGACGAACATAAATGACAAGTGGTAATATGAAAATCATGACTTCATGAGCGACATGACTTGCATTCCACGCTCATAGCGCGCTCGCGGCCGTTTGGTTAGCTTGATATACACCAAATTTGGTATTGAGTGACATGACTCTATGGCGAACATAAATGACAAGTCGTAATATGGAAATCATGACTTGTCATGTGCGACATGACTTGCATTCCACGCTCATGGCGCGCTCGCGGCCGTTTCGTTAGCTTGATATAGGCCTACACCAAATTTGGTATTGAGTGACATCACTATATGACGAACATAAATGACAAGTGGTAATATGGAAATCATGACTTGTCATGTGCGACATGACTTGCATTCCACGCTCATGGCGCGCTCGCGGCCGTTTCGTTAGCTTGATATACACCAAATTTGGTATTGAGTGACATGACTGTATGACGAACATAAATGACAAGTGGTAATATGGAAATCATGACATGTCATGAGTGACATGACTTGCATTCCACGCTCATGGCGCGCTCGCGGCCGTTTCGTTAGCTTGACATACACCAAATTTGGGACCGAGTGACATGACTGTATGACGAACATAAATGACAAGTGGCAATATGGAAACCATGACTTGTCATGTGCGACATGACTTGCATTCCACGCTCATGGCGCGCTCGCGGCCGTTTCGTTAGCTTGATATACACCAAATTCGGTATTGAGTGACATGACTGTATGACGAACATAAATGACAAGTGGTAATATGAAAATCATGACTTCATGAGCGACATGACTTGCATTCCACGCTCATAGCGCGCTCGCGGCCGTTTCGTTAGCTTGATATACACCAAATTTGGTATTGAGTGACATGACTGTATGACGAACATAAATGACAAGCCGTAATATGGAAATCATGACATGTCATGAGTGACATGACTTGCATTCCACGCTCATGGCGCGCTCGCGGCCGTTTCGTTAGCTTGATATACACCAAATTTGGTATTGAGTGACGTGACTGTATGACGAACATAAATGACAAGTGGTAATATGGAAATCATGACTTGTCATGTGCGACATGACTTGCATGCCACGCTCATGGCGCGCTCGCGGCCGTTTCGTTAACTTGAGATACACCAAATTTGGTATTGAGTGACATGACTGTATGACGAACATAAATGACAAGTGGTAATATGGAAATCATGACTTGTCATGTGCGACATGACTTGCATGCGACGCTCCTGGCGTGCTCGCCGCCGTTTCGTTAGCTTGATATACACCAAATTTGGTATTGCGTGACGTGACTGTATGATGAACATAAATGACAGGTCGTAACATGTAAAACATGACATGCAAATTATGTAAAGCATGATTTCCTCCTTTCTGGCTGCTTCGCATTACATCGATTCCCACAGTGCGTGGGATCTGCCGGCTTTTTTTTGCTGTTGCTTAAGCTGCGATCACTCCCGTCTGAGGAAGCTGTTTAAACGAAGCAGTGCCCAGCACTAGCTTTACCACATATTTCCCAGCAATTTTGTTATCATCTGCAGAGATAAGAGCTCTTGAAGAATGCACTTGATCGCAACAACGAATGAAAAGCTTACAATTGAGAGAAAGGGCGGAGAGTTCGTCGTTGGTGTGACTGTTGCAACACCGAACAGCCAACGAGGATGAGAAGAACGCGCAATCTTGATTTTCACTGTTCCGAACCGTGCCGCTAGGTCCCTGGGACGCTAGGCCGGTCGACACTCGCGCGATAACCTTCATATCGCCCTCGACTGTACAACACGTACGGGCAGTTCAAATAATTCACGGAATCTATCACTCAATAAATATGTGCGATATAATACGGTTATTGTGATCTTAATCTCTCAACATGTGATTGTGACAGCTCCGAAACGGGCAAGAAAAAAATTCTGGGCTTAATGTTTAAATATTCATATAAGGCCGAAATGGCAACGTTTTTCTTTAGCAGATGTTGTTTACAGTTGGTGGGTTGCCTTCACTATTTGTATGCCTGACATAACGATTGGCTAACATCCACCCTTTGCGAACAGTTGCAGTGGTTGTAGCGTAAGGAATTTTTTCGTAATATGGTCAGCTACCCGAATTTTATCAATCACAGGCATCATCCATGAAAGCCGAACACTCTGAGTAGACTAACCGACCTTGGACTAACTGCGAAACCACTGTTCCTTGCGACCTTACAGCCACGTGCAACCTATACGCTGACGTGGTGAAGTTCAGTCTGCAGACGGGGGTGGAACCATGCAACGACTACTACCAGCACGTGTGCGGCGGCTGGTTGCGCCAGCGTCGAGAAAGCGTACGAGAGGCCATGCTCACCACATTCGCTACGCGGGTGACGCAGTTGGCGCAGCGTCTCATTGTACCGGCTCACTTCCAGACCCCGCGGGAACGGGCCGCTATGGCGTACACGGCCTGCGCCGATACGGCGTCGAAGTACGCAAAGGTATAGTGTAAACGCTCGCTCGTTCGCACTCATTCACTCGCTCATTTGCAGCGCTGGCCATCAGTTGTATAGATATCATTGGGCAAATGTCGCCTTGCATAATGACTTCACTTTGTGTATGTGTCTGTACTAAGTTTGTCTGATATGATTGAAATCCTATTAATGAGATCTAACAGACAAGTGATGCCAAGGGAAAGTATAGGGGACGTTATTAGTAGTAATTGTGACGTAAACGTGAAGAAAGAAAACTTTCCTTGGCATCATTGTCTGTTAGATATCATTAATATTGTGTCTAAAAAGAAAAAAAAAACGAGCCCTTGAATTTCCAGTTCTTTCCTTCATGCATGAAATCGGGCGTTTTGCGATGTCGCCGTTCATAGCAAGAAAAAAAAATGTTCTAAGCTTAACTACGGCGCTATTTATTATCATTACAAGATAGTTGTAGTTTTCTGTTTCCGAGACGCTTCACGCGTGTGATTGCATGAACACCAAGGAAGATCGAAAATAACTTGGCACAAGCGATAAAGCACAAAAGCGAAACCTAAGCCCAACCGAGCAATGCCCCTTCGTGTGAAGTACGGAGATGCACAAGCTGGGTAGGCGCGCAAAGCATGTTGGTCCTACCAGCGCAGAAAACGACAACGACGAAGGAGAACAGCTGGTAGACGATGTCGATTTGAGACCCCTGTCGGCTCCGTATCATAGAACTGTTGAGCCGTGAGCACGCTTAGCGTGAACACGGAAGTGCGTGCGGCTCTGTGCTATCAGCCTCATGGCGAATATAAGCAACATCGCAAATAAAACGGGGACAAGATAAGACTGGACAACACGCGAGTGCGGACTTTGAACTGAAAATTTATTTGACAGAAGACGTTAAAATACTCTTAACTGCGCTTGCTCTTACAAGGCAATAAACAACTCATGACTATCACTCGTGGTTCGATAAGATCATACAAGGCGACCAATCGTAACGCTGGCTGCCAACGATTTGCGCAGTCTAAAAAGAATTTTTTTTAATCCTGGAGGGCGACTGAAGGCTGACTAACGTACTCATGAACTGCATTTTTTATTTTGTAAGCCTAAAAAATTTCACGCGTCAATTGGTCTGGGTGATGGAGAAGAATCTTTCTCCGAGCAAATTCCGCAGCCCCCCCCCCCCCCCTCAGTCATCTATAGAGGGCGCGAATTTTGCCCCATACACTTACCCAGTCGGACATTTTACATCACTTTCCATTGCGCAGAGTCATGGCCAACGTTTTTGTTATGGCAACTCATGTACTTTGACGATAAGGCGATCAAGAATTCCTGATGTTGCATTCTAAGAACTGTTTACTTCCCGCCTTTACCCCGAAAAGCCCGGAATTAATAGCAGGTCTTTGTGAGAAGCAGGTCATCTGTTCATTTTCATTTTTGCATTCATTGCGGAGCTTGTCCGCCTGGGTGGAGCAGCGGTTATGGTGCTCCGCTGCTGACCCGAAGGTCGCGAATTCGATCCCGGCCGCTGCGGTCGCATTTCGATGGAGACGAAATGCTAGAGGCCCGTGTGCTGTGCGATGTCAGTGCACGTTAGAGAACACCAGATGGTCAAACTTTTTGGAGCCCTTCACTACGGTATCCCTCGTAATCATATAATGCTTTCGGGACGTGAAACCCCGGATATTGTTATTAGCATCCCCTCACGTTTGGGAGTGTGTACAGCCACACAAACCGTTGCTAGGCGACGGCCAGGCATATGCGAACCCATGTGGCACGTACTGCGAAGAACCTCTCTCGGGGTCACCGCTTGCTGCCAGCTTGGGATAAGAGGCAAGCGATACGTCTGGGCAGTCAAATACTGTGTTTGCGTAACATCCTTTTAGATGAGAAGCAGCTTATGGCGGGTGCTTTGTCCGTCCCTCGTACCCGCGTCCGTCCCACACCCCCCCAGCGCATGCGCGTCCCTTCCCCTCTCTCTCTTCTCCTACGCTCCCTCCCTTTCTCTCCTCTAGGAATCCTCTGCTCTACGGAGCGGCGCGCACGACAGGTGGTGCGACAGCTGCATACTCCGCTGGGGGGCGCCACGGTAGTTCCGTGGTATGAAAATGACGGAGCGCGCGAGCCTCATTCTCTCTCCTGTGCAGCGCCGCAATGAGCGCTCGGGCCGCTGCCGCGAAACGGGAGCGGCGACGTGGCGATTGCGAACTTCGGGCTCGCGAAGCCGAAAGGAAACGTGAACGGCGGCAAGCTCCCGCTCAAGCTAACCATCTCCCCGCTGCTTCGCATGCACACATGGTTCCCTTTAGCGGGATATGGTGTAATTTTTTAAAATTTGGGGCAGGACGTTTATTAGGGACCTTTAAATTAGGAAAGTTTCGACAGAGTCACAGCCATCGAGGGCGGCAACTTACCGATGGCGACATTGCACATGTGTGGCTGGTTTGAGCTTTTCGTACTTCCTTGTCAGGAAATGAAGACGGGTTGACTCAACATCGATATGCCCAAAAACGAACTACGAAAGCACTTTTATTCGGCTTACGCTTATAATCAGTTTCTCTGGCAGAGGATGCACAAACTGGGTGGCTGTGCTATGGATCTTACCACTGCTATGGCCTTACTATGGTCGTTGCTTTTTGTTGTTCTTTTGTTGCTTTTTTTTTGGGGGGGGGGGGGGGGGTGTATTATAGTTTTCTCTGGTTCGAATACTAATTGTTCAATTGGACGTAAGCGCTCGTCCTGCGCTTGTCTGCTTTTTTTTTCTTTTGCTTTTCTGAACGGATATCAACTATCTCAAAGTATGTCAATGGTTCTAAAACAAAATTTGCTTTGTAAGCAATCTGCGCATTGTTCAGCATGTTGCTTTGCACAAATGAAAGTAAGCAGGGCAAGACACCCAACGAATTTTAGTAAAGTACCCACACCTCGAAAAAATTGCCGGAGTTGAGCTTTAAGCGCGTGGAAACTATTTAACACGCAGGTCGATGACGTCAAAAGTGCTCTGCAGCTCGTCGGGTTGATGTGGCCCCTGCGCGGCGCTACGGCAAATGCTCTTTTGACGTTACTATCCCTGACCAGAAACTGGGGCGCGATTTTCCTGATTTGCGTGCACAAGGTGAGCAAGCGACGCTACGTGATCGGGCCGACTGACCGGTACCGCGATATTGCGCTCATCCGGGAGAAGGCTTACAAGCAAATGGCTCACGAAGTCATGTTCAACGAGCTGCGATACCGCTACGGCGGACCGGGGGGCCACGCTGGTACAGTACGACATGCAGGCGCGCCTCGAGAACGAGACCTTGCTCGCGCTACGGGATCCTTTCTGGCACGCGGACACGCCAGACCTGGAGCTAGACGGCAGCAGCTTGTGGCAGTCGCTCGTCGAGCAGAACAACACGCACATAAGCCGCGACACGTAGAGGGCCGCACTGTCCAAGATATTCGCAATTGGCGAGGACCCCGACGTGAGAGTTACGATCAGGAAGCCCGACTTCGTCAGGCAGGTTTTTCAGCTGCCTTCCTTGTTGGGTGACGAGGGCTTCGCGCTTTCGCTAGGCTGGATGATGGTGCAGATCATGTCCTTCGTGGCCAACCAAGATGTCGTGGCGCGCATCGTGAGTGGTGGTTCTCGCAAGGCCGCCGAAGTCGCTCATGAGGCGACCTGCTTCGATCTCGTCCAGGCGACCATGGGGTTCGCTTTCAACGCGGAGTACGTGCAAGAAGTGGTGACGCCCGCGACACTTGAATACGTGGCTCTTATCGTGAAGGGAGTGAGCCAGAAGCTTCGCGAACAGATCCACCAATCGCAGGATTTTAAGGGATTCAACGTGCCGTCGTACGACAAAGGAACGGGCGCTGTGCTTCGCTACCTGGAAAGGTCGACCGAGGCCCAGCTCAGCAGCGCGTTCGGCGCATTCACGGACATGTCAGCCTTTCTTCTCAACTCGCTGGAAGCTGTGAGCCGAGGCTTCGCTCAGGTACTCATGACTTAATATAGTTTATTTTGTAGTGTTTAAACGTACTCTGAAGGGAAAAACTATATTTGTGGTATCAGTAACTTACCCGTTCAGAATACCAATAGCCCGACTCTTGCCTCGAGAAGACGCTTGGTAAGCGAGAATATTGCGCGAAAAGAAAATAGAGGTGGCGACGCCGTCTGCAGGTTTTTGCACAAACTCCCTCGACTGTGACTGACTTTGCTGGCGTCTACTAAGGCTTACATAACCCTGTATCGTTAGAAATGTATTACATTGTATTTTAAGAGAGCAAGAGTCTTAACATGGTCAGTTGCAGGGAATTTTATTGAGCCAATGTGGCTGAAATGCAAAAAAAAAAAAAAAAACTTTGAAATTCATAAAGGCACATTGAGATTTAGGTGCTGAAGTTGCGGCGCCATATTCAGCTATGCAACTTTGAACTCGATGTTCTCCTCTAATAATGAACCTGTGATGGAGAAATTAATGACAGTAAAATTCTTAAGATCAACTTAATAGTCTAAGCTGATTTTGTGCCACACTTTAGTATGTCTTTAACACTTCAGTTACGTCTGTGCTGTAAGGGATCTCTGAGTGAAAGGCTCAAGATTTAACTATTGTTGTGATGTGAAGCCAGCCACCAATTCTTAGAGGTCGAGCCAGCTGGATAATAAGAGAGCATTCGCCAGAGAAGACGTGGTGACGTAAAAGAAACAACGAACAGACATTTAATACATCTCGAGCCTGTGGAGAGCGGAGCACAACAAAAATACGTGTAATGCATCTCAATGGGTGAGGGGTGCATTCCGAGGAGCTATACCAGAACGTTTCACAGCTTCCAACACGAAGAGCGGAACATGTTTGCCAATAGTGGCGATAATGTTCACGGGTCCATCACGGTGGCCAGTTCAGCGGCCCTTGCACAGCCTTGCTCATGCCATGCAGCTCAGAAGCATGTCCATGCAAATGGTGCCGACTTGCTGACAAGATGGACCAATGAACATGAGTGAAATTGTTTTGTTGGAGGTCCGGCGAGAACGCGAACTCATACCCCACCCGGCTAGCCCCACTTCGAGACCTTCAGGTCTTGCCCACCAGCCCGGTCGCGGGCACGCCGGACAGCCAGGGTTTCCTTCTCCGGAGCGGGGCTACGCAGAAGCGAATCCCCATCTTCCTTGCTGAACTTGGGCTATCTCGACCCGCACTCCCAGAGCATGTGCGCTAGAATGGAGGTCTACCCACAGGACGGGCAGACATCGCCGCGATATACGTTGGAGTAAACTTCATGTAGAACGGCTAGACACGGATATGTGCCGGTCTGAGTCTGATAGAAACGGATTACGCCTTATTCAACTTGGTATGAGGGGCGGAAAGACCCTTCTGGACATGCAGAATAATTCCGTAACCTCGATGTGTGTAACGGGAGCGTCCATGTGGTCCTAGGGGGGAGGAAAGTCGGCGTGTAAGGGACACGTGAACATTCTCGCCGCTATTGGCGAGAATAACTCGTCGCGGTGATTTTATTCACGTTTGGCGTCGCTTTTAAGACATGGTCACCCAACAATTTGCGGTTTTTGGCGAAAAACGAAGGTAGAGGGTCAAATATGCTTGTACACGTGTGAAAATTGGACTGTAAAAAATTGTTTCAGTCCAAAATAAGCCGGGGAAGTCGTCGGCTGTAAACTCCGCCCACCGCCGGCGACCGCCATTTTGCCATGGCGTGCGTGACGTCACTAACTGCGAGGAGCAGTGACATCGTCTGCTACGTTCCACACGCGGTCAGTGTGTTCACTGCGAGTGTTGCTCTGTTGCTGTTTCAACCGCTGCAAGTCATTTAGTTCCAGAGGCAAGTTGAGAAAAGCATAAATAGCTCGTTTGCACGCGCAGCTGAACATGGAACACGGAATGCAGACCGTGCAGACGCTCGCACAGCAAGCTACTCGTTACGTCACGGCTAGCGAGCGTGCCAGTGTTGCCGGACTCTCAGGCCGCTCGCTCGTTTATAAAAATATTCAATTATAAATTAACGGCACGACCACATGCGCTAAAATTTCGCCAGCTTGTCTGTGAACGTACAAGGATCAGCCTACATAACACAGATTATGGTCGAAAATTGGGTGTCATGGCCCCTTTAACAGTGCTGCGCGAAGGTGGACCGTAACGCAATAAGAGTGTTTCAAGAAATGTGTCCGAAGATCCTCAAAAAGGAGGGAAATGGAATAGTTGGTTGTTGCCTTCATAATTACTTTTTCGGAAGTGGTACATATCCTGATAGGACTAAAGACATCACTTATGAAAGCAATTAAATAAATTAAAATAATTAACTGCTTCATTAGTGGAAATCGGTGGTCGGGTAAAATGGGAGAGTTGGAGCCCTTCCTGCGAAGAGACCATTGCCGTTTTTAAATGTCGACAAAGCGGCCTCTGGCGATTATTATGGAGTAATGAAATTCGACCGCATTCACCGACGAAACAGAAACCGAAGCGCCGCTAGCAGACGACCACAGTGGTGCTCCATGCGTTCCATAATCGCAAGCGCAGCCCGCGTGCCAACGAAACAAGGTCGATCGATGTTTGATATGGCGATGGTCGCTCATTCTGAACGTCTGAAGAATGGCACAGTTGCGCTCTCCCGCGTTGCGGTTTCAGATTCGCTGCTGTAATTGGTCAAATTTCATCGCTATCATTACCTGCGGCTGCTTTTTAGAAACCTCTAAGCGTCAATGGGCTCTTCGCTGGAAGGGCTCCAACTCTCCCATTTGACCCGACCGCCTCTCTCTAATAATTAAAAAGTTATTTAGCTTAGTTTCTTTGATTGCTGTCGTAATTGATGCATCTAGTCATCTCAGGATGTCTGCCGCCACAGGAAAAGTAATTATGAAGGCAGCGAGCAAATATCGCGTTTTCCTTATTTTTGAGGATCTTCAGACACATTTCTTGAAACACAGTGCATATATGGTCTTTTTTTTGGGCACGCGAATCCGCAACACGAGAGTTTTTCTTTTGCATTTGCGACCCTGTCATAATGCTTCCGCCGCGGACGTGAACGACAGCTGCGAATTAGCAATAGGACGTGAAATACAATCAGAGATAATCGCTCAGGATCAGTGGCGTAGCCAGGGGGTGGCACACCAGGGACGTGCCCCCCCCCCCCTCCCCGAAATATTTTTTCGCCATGGCATACATAGCGAAAAATGGCCACTTCAAGGAGGTGCCCTCCCCGAAATCAAGGAGGTGCCCCCCCCCCCCCCCCCCCCGAAAAAAATTTCTGGCTACGCCCCTGCTCAGGATGGTAACTATACAACAATGATAACGTGCAACGTTTTCAACGGCACACGAAGCACGGTGTTCGCTGTTGACGTGCTGACCGGGACTGCCATCTCTTGAGGGGTCGCATTTTTTTTTATTGCGATAACAATTATATGGACACTCGCGGCTGGTTTTCGCCGTCGGCGTCGGCGTCAATAGCCGTATATGTATATGTATATATATAACCGGGCCCGCCCGTCGTTCGTGAGCGTGAAAAGACGCGAGGGGGGGGGGGTCCCTCGAGCGACCTTCGATTTTACGCGAGCGGGGGGCGCGCGCGTTATCTCCCCTTCTCGGCGGCCGACAGCGAACGGGGGGGGGGGGGGGGCGACGTTCGATTTTACGAGCGCGGGCGCGGGCGCGCGCTTTATCTCCCCTTCTCATCTCCCCTTCTCGGCGGCCGGGCCGGCGTACCCTTCTACGTGCTGCGCTTTCAACGCGAAGAGAATTCTCTTAAACAAGCGTTTTCTAGAGTTGCGTGAGATCGGATCCAAAAAGAGTTAGCTGCCAGCCTCACTTCGTATAACATTACAATTTTTTGCTATCGCATTCATTGCTTCACCCTTGCGGTGAAACTGTGACTTTTTTTATTCCTGTGGGAATCACTGTTAGCAAATTTATGTTTGGCTTTACACTAAGTTAGATTAAGCTTCTCATTATTGAACGCTCCTTGCCTGAATTTTCGTCTACAATTGACTTCTTCACTTCGAGCATATTGTAACAAGTACAGCTCACAAGGAATGCCCTTCCTTCCTTTATAATAATTGTAGCTAAGCACGTGGCAGAACTCGCACTTTGACCGAAAAATTCTCCA
The DNA here is from genome assembly GCA_030522465.1 of Rhipicephalus appendiculatus. Classification (NCBI taxonomy): domain Eukaryota; kingdom Metazoa; phylum Arthropoda; class Arachnida; order Ixodida; family Ixodidae; genus Rhipicephalus; species Rhipicephalus appendiculatus. Next base: position 16,449 of record JALIZH010005353.1, on the reverse strand, counting down.
GGCTTATCTCTTTCAATCACGAATTTGGTGTCCCTGCTCCCTCCAAATATATAAATCACGAATAAAAGGAAGCGACGTGGCACGATGACATCGGCGTGAGAGTATTTTCCCTTAGTGTTTACTTGCACGCAGGTCGACACCTATTTTCAGTTGACCGATCGAAGCTCTTGAAGCTGCGAGTGTTGAGTTTCGAGACGTCACGGCTCAGTAAAATCTGAATATGAAACACCTGATTACATTAAAACTGGTCAGCGAGCATCAACAATATTACTGAACTGATTCGTACACGTGTAGATATCAAATAAATAGCTGGGCTACATGGTGTTACTTGATCACCTGCGCGGATGAGGTAGGTGCGTCTACGCGTTGCAAGCATATCAGTGGCGCATGCACTGTGGCGCACAGTCACCTCAAGCGTCCATAATGCTGGTGTAGCATTTTATTCCTCAAGAACCCAGTGATTCCACTCCTGCGCCAACTGCGCCAAAGTGCGCCAAATGAGATTTACTGCGCCATCCTGATAATATCAACGGAAATTGCGCCAAACTGCGCCAAAGTCTCGGATTTTTTTTTTTTTTGGGGGGGGGGGGGGGGCGTATATCACCAGCAGTAGCCACGCCGGCGCGTAAAGCATGTGCAACGGGTTCTCGGGGCGGCCAAAGTCACAACCACGTACCACGAATTATTCCGCCCAATAAACAGTGGTCGCGCGTGCGTCCCAAGTAATCCACAATGCTATGCTCGGTGCCGATGCAGCTTCTGTTGTGCAAGTCGGCCCAACGGAAAAACACGCTCTCGCAGATGCTCGCGACGTTTTGGCCAATCGGTAGCGTGTAAGTGTGGTGGCGATGCATCGGCGGACGTGGTCCGTTCCAAAAACGCTGCTGATAGCTCGTTTCAAGAGTCGCACTGCACGTAATTAAAGCAATTTTTACTAATAACTGCACGCGTGCCGCCAAGAATCTTTGTCACGTCTATTTCCGGACATCGCGGAATGAAATCTGGGAACACCATAGGAATAGATACAATGTTACATCTCCGCCACTCGCTTTCCAGGATCAATAGCTGATGGTTAAAAAATATATATATATATATAAAATCACGGTATCGCATTCATAGTAAAAGAACTCGTTGTTGGGCTAGTTGGGTGCTGATTTCCAAAAAAATAATTAGAGCACGAACACACGGCACATTCACACGCCTAAACACCCAGGTGCGTGTTTGGTGCCTGGGTCAGCCTGGGTGTGTGCGTGTGTGTATGTGCCGTGTATGTTTGCGCTCTAATTATTTTTTGAAAATTGCATTCATTGCTTCGTTCTGGGGGGGTGGGAGGCTGCGTCGCTCGAAGGGCGCAGTCGCTGGCGCGCGCTATTTCGAGGCATGGTGAGACTGCTCGTAATCTTGCTGTGCTCTCAACGCTTCGCGTTTAAAGAACTGACAACACGAAAACCGCTTCGGCACCTGGAGTGGTCATATTCCCATTAACCAGCGTTCTATTTAGTTACGCGAGATCGGGTCGAAAAGAGCAGTTGGCCTTGCTTCGTGTAACAATACAATTTGTTAGTTTCGCTTAAGCTCGAAGCACTGAATGCGATACCAACAAATTGTATTGTTATATGAAATGAGGCTTGACGTAATCCGCGAGAAGGGCTAGAGGCGGGGTCGCCATTTTGAAGGTCCGCGCACTCACCGCACGCGCAAAAAGCTTTCTGCACGCGCTGTGTTCGAGACCCGTACGGCGACTTGGATGACTAGAGACCTCCGGAACACCTCTTGCACGCCGATGCACGTGCAGCACGAACGGCGCGTACGAACGGACCTCCAAAATAGCGCGGCGATGATGTTGCCGCCTTGCGGATCAAGGCTCAGTGGCCGCTCCAGGGAGAGAAGCACTTTTCGCACAGTCTGTAGCCTACGCGTTGAGAGCACAACACGTAGACGGGTATACGAGCCGTCTGTGATGCCTGCCGAAACAGCCCGCGCCAGCAATCGCGACCGCGCCCTTACAGTCAAAGTTCAGTGTTGCTGCTCTAGCGACACAACCCCCCCCCCCCCCCCCACCGCCCCTCTCTTTGCGTTCTTTCATGCTCTTTGAAGACGGGTGGGGCGTTCCTGTCTGCTTGAGTAGCAATCGATGGCAGGCCTGGCATTCGCGGTGATGTTATCGGATGCGGCCTCCGTGCAACGGAGATAAGTCGGCTCTCTTTATTTCTGCTTCCGCCGCGTTCGTCGCCCCCGCTCGCGCGCTTTTACTGGAGTGTAAAACATACGATGCGCGGGGGGGATGTTATCGATTTGGACATTACACAAAACATGACGGCGGCGGAAAGTCGAGAATGTCCATATAGTTGCTATCACAATAAAAACAAAATGGCTCCCGCCTTCGAGTCATCTTAGGCGAATGCATAAGGTACCCTGCGAGTTTTCTTTTTTTTTTCTTTTTCTTTTTTTTTTTGCCCTGTTTTCTAGAGGGCACTACAGGGGGGATTTCGGTGTACAAACAGAATTCCCTAGCCATATACAACTTCCCTGCAAAAGGACAATGAAGTTTGTTAAATAATGAAGTCCACCGTTGAACGAACTTTCTGACACTTTCGCGGAAGCTCGATTGAAGCAGATCTCCATATCCGGGCAACCCTGCGCATGCGCGAACGATATAGTTCGAAATCGCTGTGAGAATGTTCTTGCTCCAGCCCAGAGAGGCCTCAGAGAGAGGGAAAGGAGTGTCGGAGGAGGTTGGCTTTATGAGGCTAGCTAAGTGACGTCATGTTACGCCCAGCAATATAATCGATCGCGAAGAAAAAGAACCTCTCTTTCCCCTTGGAGTCGTCTTAGGGCAATGCGTTCGGGACAGTGTGAGCCTTTAGCGTTGCAGCATTGTTGTACGTCGCAGCGATTGTCTACAATGTCTTCCGATTACCACATACATGTATCTAGAATGCTATTTCATAAAGCACGATTTTATTGAACCACTATTCTGTTTATATGCTACGAAAATAGTCGCTGAACAATTGTCCCAAAATGCTCAACCGCATGACGCCCTCATTTCTGCATCATCGAGTGAAATAGGGAGTGTTCCTGAGATGATTGGTTCCTTGAGATTTGCAATGAATCGAAATATTTCTAGCTCTTCACAGGAGCCCCAAAATAATTATTCACGTCCTTGAATGTAAATGCAACTTGCTTCTCCAGTGTACTCTAGGATGTTAGTTGCTCCAGTTGCTCCATATGGGAGCACTCCAGTGCTCCCAGATGCTAAATTACCTGCTCCAAAGTGCTCCAAAATGGAAATTTTTGCTGCTCCAAAGTGCTCCAAAATGAAAATTTTGCTGCTCCAAAAATTGCTCCAAATCAGAAGTCCTCGGTATCATCACTGACTGAACCCCATAGGCGGAACGTTTAACGCACTCTCATTCATGTCATAAACTTGGACTAACTCGCCTATAGATCGCTGTCCTAACCAAAGTGTCTTCGTTTGACGCGCCCCCAGGTGGCGCCGGAGGTCGTCAGCCCTTGGCCGTACGCAGTCAAGATGGTTCCAGGGGTCGAGAAGACGACGCCTCTTCTTGCCCGCGTGTTCAGGGAGGAGCTGGACTTCTCGCTGATGCCCTACGCACTCGCGTTTCCCGTCTACGAGTCAGATGCTCCTCTGAGCGCCAAGTACGGCGCCCTCGGCTCCGTCGTCGGCACCAGTCTCGCCGAGCTGTTCTTCGCCAACGGCTCGTGGTCCGGGGCCACCGAAGTTAAGCTTACCAATGAGATCTCGTGCCTCTTAAGCCGGAAAAAGAACATGAGCTCTCTCAGCTTGATCGAATGGAAGCTGATGCCCAGGTTTGCCTCTGTCGAGGCCACCAGGAGGGCGTACCGCGCGGCGCAGGCAAACCGTGAGCCCGAGTATATGGAGAACGCGCCGGACATGCGCGGCGACAAACTATTCTTCTTCGCCTGGTGCTTCCTGCAGTGTGGCGAGACGTTCGGCAGGGATGCCTGCAACGCCCCGCTGATGCACTCGACCGCCTTCGCCGATGCTCACCACTGCGCCAAGGGTATGCCTATGAGGAAAAAGTGGCCGTGTGCGTTGCTGAACGCCGAATGAACTATAAGAGCGAACGATCGTTAACGACGGAACCACTTGCGAGTAATTATTCCGTAAGTTTGATGCGAATGTACCTCGCTTGCTCGGCTTTGCGAGGTACAACTGCACTGATACACAGCATATTAATAGCATTCATGTTACATTTGTTTTTATTTACAGGAAAATAAATTATTGTTATCGCCGTTTCGAATGATATTACGTGTACTTTATGAGCTTTAAACATTTAGACACCAGTTAAAAAAAAAAAAAACTTGCATTCGAGAGTACGGTGAAGCGAAAAGAACTGGATGGCAGTGACCGACGAGCGCTCTTAGTAGATCTTAACAGATTTCTTTCTGTTGATTCTATAAAAAAGCAACAAAAATAGCCCCAGAATCAGATATATATGACCTTTTTAATAATGGTGAACTTCTGTAGAGGCTTTATTTCACCAGCGAATCTTGATCACTCTCCTTAACGACGGACATTTTTTTCCATATGGAAAGTTCTATGCATTCGCGATAGGGCTTTCTCTTAAAAGTCAGGCTTTTTGGCCAGACAGTATAGAAAATCAGGAGGCCTCCCTACCTATAGCTGGTATTACGCGTATCAGTTGTCTTTAAGGTGTATAATTAACCGAAGTTCCGATAACGTTCAGGACTATCCAGCCTCAGGGGTCAGCAACCTTTTCAAGCGGAGGGCCAAGTTGCATGAAGGAGACACTGCGGGGAGCCGGACGGCAAGTCCATCGGGGGAGGGGGGTGTAGGAGTTCTTTGCACGAAGGGAGAAAAAATTCGGCGAACTTACAAAAATTGAGAAAACTCAGATCCAGCTTTCACGGACATCGGCGTTTAGTTCGCGTGTCTTCCACCACGTGCCGCATGACTTTTATCTTTTGAATCTCGCGCGAAGTCAAGCGTTGCGTCAAGGCAAGAAAGAAAAGGAAAGAAACAAAAGAAAAAAAGTTCAGAACACACAGCTTCACGACTTGGCGTGGCCTGCCGCGTTCGTTGCTAACGGCGACAAAGATAAGACCGGCGAGCTGCAACGTTAAAGTGGTCATTCCCCGATCCTATGGCAACGACTCGTTTTACGCATCAGAAAAAGAAAACGGTGCGCGACTGCACCGGGAATTCGGAAGGGCAGCCAAACGTATTCATTTATTCCCTTCGCATTTTTTTACAGCAAGTATGTTATGCCCGCCGTTTGTCCGGTTCGCGATGTAGAGAGGAAACCATGATCCTGCCGGCGCGGCCACGTCAAGCAAAATTAAGAACACCTGTGCTTAGTTAAACCAGTGTAACCATAGACAAGCCTTATTTAGTCATGTTGAGCATTGTAAAACCTCATTAACTACGCATACCTAAGCTAATGAAATCACACCTCAAAAAAGCCCTAATTTAACCGAGCTGAGATTCTCGTATGCCTAGTAATGCCGAACTATGTAAGATGCGCCGAGCTTAGCCTAATACTAATTGAGACTGAATATAACTAGTGGTAGCTCGACTAATTAGCTAATTAAGCTTACCTTCACATGGGATGGAAGCTAATCGAGACCAAGCCTCGAATTTGCAAGTTCGGCCAATTTATCTAATTAAGGTAAGTAAGGTTACTTGGTGCTGTGATTGCCAAGCGATTTCCAATGAAACCCGATCGATACCTATCCGATAGTCGTGAATCGCAAAGTGATCGCGTGAACACTTCGTGCATGGACGTGTGAATGAACGTGTGTCTATAGTCAAGCCAGGACCAGGCGAGTGCCGACCAGCTCTGCTCTGCCCCAGCCTTACGCGACTCAGCGCGAGCTGCGCAAATTTTTTACCATGTTGAAAGGCTCGGCCGATGACAGATCTTGAAGCAGTTGGCGCACATTTAATGACTTGACAGTCGAATGATAGCATTTCGCAATGTTAACTAGTTCGGTTACTTAGCTTATAGCGTCTGCTTATACTTTTCGTCCCCGTGTTTTCCGAGCTTTTTTTCTACTGATTAGGCTTCTCTGGATGCACAGAAAGCGGTTATACTTCTTATAATAATTATTGGGGTTTTGCGTCCAAAGAACGCGATATGAATGTGAGAGATGCCATATTGGAGGGCCCCCGATAGTTAGACCACGTGGGGTTCTTTAACGTGCACCTAAATCTGAGCCCATGGGCTTCTTGCATATTGCGTCCATCGAAATGCAGCCTCCGCGAACTAACATGGTGCTACCAAACGTGCGGTTCAAACTACAAAGTACGGCCGCGGCGGCGCATTTTCGATGGAGGCGGAAATGCTTGAGGCCCGTGTGCTTAGATTCAGGTGCACATTAAAGAACCCCCGGTGGTCGAAATTTTGAGAGCGCTCCACTGCGGCATCTCTCATCATACGGTCGTTTTGGGACGGTAGACCCCAAGAATTATTATGACTATTAAAGTACAAAGTAATCGTTCTAGAAGGTCTTGGCTCGCGGTGCACACAAATCGGCAGATAGCACACATGATGACGCACGTGCGCTAGCGCTACAGATTTGCCTGTCACCGGCTCCAAAAACACTACCTAAAAAATTGTGGTTGACCCCTCTGATATAGGAATCGGCATAACACACGAAAGTGAAACATGTCTTCACAGAAGTAGTTGAATGTTTATTGCCCATTGATATATAATATCTGTTGGTGTTTAGTGGCTACAGCACCCTTAAACGTTGATGCACCCATGTTGGCGCGTGGTGACAACCTCCATCACGATAACCAACGACTCGCGACCGGGATACATTTTTTGGAAACACTGCATTGCACGCACCGGAGCATCGCGCAAATCACACATGAACCACAGGCGTTCGCAAACCGTGGAACAGGTTTTCACTAAATCGTTCTGTGAACTCATGGTCCGCTGCAGCGAAGGGTGCATGATTTAAGGGTCGGCGACCGTCCTGTAGGTGTGCTTGGCATGCGCCGTCGTGTTACCGAGCAGCGTCCGGCTGGTGGGTCGCTTCGGCGAAAGTACGATCATTTCGGTCCTGCTTCGGTGAGTGTAAGGAAACCAGTTGGGTCACGATGCGCTCAACTTCGGAAACGCGAGAGGCAGAGTTCTCAGCTTCAGCCGTGAACGCGCGAAGGCCTCCCGCTCCCTCCTGGCGTGTCCCTCGCTGCACCAAACTGCGCGACATTCGCCCGTCGACGCCGTTGTCTTTCTGGGGCGCTGAATGCAGCAGTTCTCGTAGTCGGTGCCGTCGCACTCCTATCAGTAGATGGCGGAGTAACACAGTCATGGCATATGGAAGCTGCGCATGTTAGCACAACGCGAAAGGCAAAGTACGTAACTGCGTCGTCGCCGAGTCAAATCAGCGCGTATAGCGCGCCGCAGTTACAAAGCTCGTGGCCTCCGAAATTAGCTGCAGAAACATCGGAGGTGATTGCGGAGGCCACGCTCCGATGTGCTGAGTAGAGCCAACGCTACCTAGGTGGCGTTGGTAGGGTGCATTCATGCCAGCGTTCGTTCGAATGCTGGCGTCGAGGCGCCGTAGTACTGATACTACAGAAGCGTGCACTGTCGGTGCTCGCTGGTGTAATTATGCAGTACTTCTCTTCTGCGTTCGTAGGTGGCGGCACCACCCCAACAAACCAAGAGCGCAGGTACATGGAGAAGGAGTGTGAGATATATAAGGCGCGTCTGAGCAGCTGTCCCCAAATGCGTTTGTGGCGCAGTTTGTTGAGCGCCCGGTTTCTATAGCCGCGGACCGAGAGGTCATGGGTTCAATTCCCGGGTCTCCCAAATATGTGAAACTTTTCCTTCTGTTTTCTTTCTTTGTATTCTGTTCATGTAAATTTTAAGAACGTCACATCCGTGACGGAAGTACGTCTGTGAAGTCTTGGTGGACCCCTGGCATAAAACACTTTCGTGCTAATATCATCATTCGAACGCCCTCTGGTATGATTTTTTAACGAACGAACATTAATAATAATAATAATAATAATAATAATAATAATAATAATAATAATAATAATAACAATATCTGGGGTTTTACGTGACAAGACCACGATATGATAATGAGGCCCGCGGTACAGGAGAACTCCGGAAATTTTGATCATCTGGCGTTCTTTAAGGTGCTTTGACATCGCACAGTACATGCGGTCCTCTACCATTTCGCCTCCATCGAAATGCGACCACCGCGGCCGGGATAGAACCTGCGCCTTTCAGGTCACCAGCCGACCTCCATAGCCGCTATGCCGTCGCGGCGGCATATCTACAGTGTCTCCACAGCCACCATTGTCCCCCATGAAAAAAAAAAACGCATGGAATAAAATTTTAATAAAGAGTTCAAGGCAGGGAGCTACCATCTCTCCAATGCTATTCACCGCGTGTTAACAGGAGGTTTTCAGAGAGTTGGATTGCGGACAGCATGCGATAGCAGTTAAAGGAGAGTAGCTCAGTAACATGCGATTCGCTTGTGATATTGCCATGTTTAGTATCTCGGGAAAACTATTGCAAATCATAATTACTGAATTAGACAGGGAAAGCAGAGCGGTGGGTCAGAAAATTAATATGCAGAAAAAATAAAGCAATGTTCAGCAGTTTCCGAAGAGAAGAGTGGTTTGCGATGCCTATGAAAACACTGGAAGTGGTAAAGGAATACGTCTGTTTAGGGAAGGTGATCGCACAAGTGACACGGCTCAACACAGCGTCATACAGACCTCAAACAGCCGAGGGTTCTCACCGGTCGATATTGTAAAAAAGAACAAAAAAGAGAAAAGGACGGCTCAATTGCCTAGTTTTTGGGTAGACTATGGCTTGCTGAACAAGATCACTCGTAAGGACACCTATCCCTAGCCACTAATAGACGACGCCGCGACTGCCGGCATGGAGCACAGTTTTTTTTTCTCTCTCCTTCTATTCGTTGGACCTGCGCTCCGGCTGCTTGAAGCCCCGATGGCTGAACTTGACCACCGCAAACCAGCCTTAGTTATATCCGATGGCTTATATGAATTTATTGTGACGCGATTCGGGCTGTGCAACGCGCTTGCAACATTTGAACGCATGATCGGCATCCTTCGCGGCTTCAAGTGGCAGAGGAATCTCTACTACCTGGATGGTACTCTGATCTTTTCAGACGGCTTTGCGACACATCTACAAAAGGTCGAAGCTGTCGTCACTAGTATCAGCTCTAATGGTATTGAGGTAAACTTAAAGAAGTGTTGCTTTGGCGTACGAAAGGTGCTTATTCTGGGCCGTCTTCTTCCGAGATGGCGTCCTTCGGATCCCACGACACTTCGTGCTACTGCTACGTTTCCTAAACTCACAATGAAATACCTTCGCAGCTCTCTATGCCTTTGATTTTATTTTACACGTTTCATTCGCAGCTTCCTCACAATTATAGCGCATTTGACTGAACTCCGCAGCGGCTGCGACCTTTGAGCGAAGTCACATGCGGCGATGCATCCAGAAAACTCCGATGAATTCTTACTTCGCCTCCAATCTTGCGACATTTTTATTTGCTCGCCCCATATTAGAGAGAGAGAGAAGTTTATTATGACAGAAAAGCTGAGAGCACTCAAAATGAAATTCACAAGGACACTAGCGGTGTTGTGTTCGGCGCTGTGCTTGCCCATCGAAAACGCGGATTTGACGAGTTAGTTGTTGCTTACAGGGTTGCCGTTGGTGGCATTTTGCGCCAAATTGGCTACTTGTGGACCCCGTTGGCGACGAAAATTTCCAGAATCTTGTGGTTTTATTCAAAATAGCTTTACCATGTTTGTTCTTTCGAACAACCTTACTAGAAGCATGAGCGCGTCATTTTACTTATGCAAAAACATCTTTCGTGCTTCCATGAATGTAATGCTCCTGAAATGCAAGATTTTCTCAGCACCCTGCAAACAAGCAACATATCCTGCACGTGTCGCAGCTTCCAGCTAGGAACGACTGCATTTGCAGCGTGGAAATGAAGTAATAAATAGTGAGATTTTTATGGTTAATTCTAATCTGAATATTAACGCCAGTGCCTTTCACTGTCTTCGAATGTCCACCCATAGCTCATTTCTGGTACCCTGCTTTGCTGAGTTTCTGTAGCTGAGCAGCCATCTTCATCTATTCGGGATTCCACAAAAACACGGTCTACAACACGCATAATTTCATTGTTTATCTGAACCACGCCGTATTTTCCTGTTGTACAAAATCGTTGTTATATATGTTTAGTAAAAGAGCAGCATGCTTTTCGTCGTTTACCATGTAAAGTGGTCAGTGCTGTATCGAGTAGGTATGTGCCATAACGGCGTGCTGGAAGCTCTCTTTAGTAGAGGTGAGAAATACGCATGTTGACAGCTTGGGAGCAGAGAGTAGACTCCCGTATATTTACAAGTAAAAAAAGCTGAAAACACGTCATGTGATGCCATGTGACGCAATGGCACACGTTGTTATAGCGCCCTCTTTTGGGCACCGAACAAATTCAGAGAGCGCGACATCAGGAAAAGAAAATGAAGACCGCGCTTGGCAGTGGCACGTGAAGCCACGGCTCTTCTTCCCTGCTCCTTTATACATCTACTGAGAAGAGAAAGAAGATGGCTTTCGCCTTCGAGTGGTCTTAGGTGAATGCACAAAAGACCCTGTGAGTTTTTTTCTTCTCGCAACCATACGAGCGCGACAAATGGCTCTAACTCAGCTTCTATTTGACCGATTTGAAATATTTTTGCAGCAATGGATTCGCTAGATGGTAAGGAAGCTGTTTCTGCACGCGGTTTGCGGCGCGCAGAACGAGTGTTGTAACAATGCGGACAAGCGCCAAGGCAAACGAAGTTTGCGGCGCGCAGAACGAGTGTTGTAACAATGCGGACAAGCGCCAAGGCAAACGAAGTTTGCGGCGCGCAGAACGAGTGTTGTAACAATGCGGACAAGCGCCAAGGCAAACGAAGTTTGCGGCGCGCAGAACGAGTGTTGTAACAATGCGGACAAGCGCCAAGGCAAACGAAGTTTGCGGCGCGCAGAACGAGTGTTGTAACAATGCGGACAAGCGCCAAGGCAAACGAAGTTTGCGGCGCGCAGAACGAGTGTTGTAACAATGCGGACAAGCGCCAAGGCAAACGAAGTTTGCGGCGCGCAGAACGAGTGTTGTAACAATGCGGACAAGCGCCAAGGCAAACGAAGTTTGCGGCGCGCAGAACGAGTGTTGTAACAATGCGGACAAGCGCCAAGGCAAACGAAGTTTGCGGCGCGCAGAACGAGTGTTGTAACAATGCGGACAAGCGCCAAGGCAAACGAAGTTTGCGGCGCGCAGAACGAGTGTTGTAACAATGCGGACAAGCGCCAAGGCAAACGAAGTTTGCGGCGCGCAGAACGAGTGTTGTAACAATGCGGACAAGCGCCAAGGCAAACGAAGTTTGCGGCGCGCAGAACGAGTGTTGTAACAATGCGGACAAGCGCCAAGGCAAACGAAGTTTGCGGCGCGCAGAACGAGTGTTGTAACAATGCGGACAAGCGCCAAGGCAAACGAAGTTTGCGGCGCGCAGAACGAGTGTTGTAACAATGCGGACAAGCGCCAAGGCAAACGAAGTTTGCGGCGTGTTCTGTTCTGTTCTGTTCTGTTCTGTTCTGTTCTGTTCTGTTCTGTTCTGTTCTGTTCTGTTCTGTTCTGTTCTGTTCTGTTCTGTTCTGTTCTGTTCTGTTCTGTTCTGTTCTGTTCTGTTCTGTTCTGTTCTGTTCTGTTCTGTTCTGTTCTGTTCTGTTCTGTTCTGTTCTGTTCTGTTCTGTTCTGTTCTGTTCTGTTCTGTTCTGTTCTGTTCTGTTCTGTTCTGTTCTGTTCTGTTCTGTTCTGTTCTGTTCTGTTCTGTTCTGTTCTGTTCTGTTCTGTTCTGTTCTGTTCTGTTCTGTTCTGTTCTGTTCTGTTCTGTTCTGTTCTGTTCTGTTCTGTTCTGTTCTGTTCTGTTCTGTTCTGTTCTGTTCTGTTCTGTTCTGTTCTGTTCTGTTCTGTTCTGTTCTGTTCTGTTCTGTTCTGTTCTGTTCTGTTCTGTTCTGTTCTGTTCTGTTCTGTTCTGTTCTGTTCTGTTCTGTTCTGTTCTGTTCTGTTCTGTTCTGTTCTGTTCTGTTCTGTTCTGTTCTGTTCTGTTCTGTTCTGTTCTGTTCTGTTCTGTTCTGTTCTGTTCTGTTCTGTTCTGTTCTGTTCTGTTCTGTTCTGTTCTGTTCTGTTCTGTTCTGTTCTGTTCTGTTCTGTTCTGTTCTGTTCTGTTCTGTTCTGTTCTGTTCTGTTCTGTTCTGTTCTGTTCTGTTCTGTTCTGTTCTGTTCTGTTCTGTTCTGTTCTGTTCTGTTCTGTTCTGTTCTGTTCTGTTCTGTTCTGTTCTGTTCTGTTCTGTTCTGTTCTGTTCTGTTCTGTTCTGTTCTGTTCTGTTCTGTTCTGTTCTGTTCTGTTCTGTTCTGTTCTGTTCTGTTCTGTTCTGTTGAGCAGAGTTTCCCCTTGCGCCAAAGTGTGTTGGTCGTACAACTAAGTCACCACAATTCTGGCTTTCATTACAATCCAGCCATAGTATTGCACAACGACATGACACATCGACAACCGCACACGTCTTTTATTACGTGTACACGTAAACACTCGCTTTGCTTGTACCATCCTTTGACCGATCAATCTTCCCGGACCTGAGCGCGTGGACAACCTCCCCACCTCTCCTTGTAAGTCACCTACGAAGCAGATGCACGTCGTAAGCCGTTCACGCCTCAACCGCCGACCTCGAGGTTCCGACCACTCATGCTCAGGAACTGCAAAAAAGAAGACACGCATAGCCGCTTAGTGAACAGACGTGTTCAAGTATAATAGACAGATCTGACTCAAACCCAACGTTTAATTTCGCTACATTTACGTCCTACTCAGTGCTTACGCCACGAGCAAATACTCGCACTCAGGTGGGCCGACACTAAAGTGCCTCTATGGAAACGTACTCGTGCCTGGCCGCTGCTCGTGCTGCCCAGTTCTCATTATGACAACTTCGCAGTGCAAACAAACGGGACAACACGATGGGACACCAACAGCTATAATTGACAGATGCGCTTTTTTGTGTCCTGCTCTTTGTCCCGTTTGTTTGCGCTGCCAAGTTGTCACAATACTTCTATACCAACTAGTCCCCCCTATCAACTCTACCGCAGTTGGCGCTAATAACGTCCAATAATTGTGACCTGTATAGCGAGGATAAATTTTTTGCCTGTTATGTTCTGCTGCAAGGGCAACTGAATGTAGGAAGTGAAATTGTTATTCCATATGCGCCATTCCTTAAGAATTTGAATACCCAGTATGGTGCACTGATGCCTGCATGATCAAACCATTCCCAGGCCGAACTACCCGTGAGCAAGTGGTGGTGCTGAAGTTTTAACACATTCCTTGGTGAATGTATTTACTCAACAGTCCGATAATTCCTCAAGCCTTCTTTGGTTCCGGTGCTGGTGTGGTGGCTGAACGTCTCGCTTGCGGCGAGAACGCAACTCGCTAACATGAACGGTCGCTCGTGCATAACGAATGAACATCTGCAGCAGCCCATGCGCCAGAGTGAGAAGGAAGCCGCTGCGAAGCGCTGTCGAAACAGTTGAAGGCCTGGGCACCGCAGCACACGAGGCGAATTTTGCTGCACTCCGGATTCTGTGAAGGAGACGAGCCCGCATATGATTACAGTGACGAAAACAGTCGACTTTATAAATCTTTTTGGAATCAGATAACCTGAAAAGCTGGGATTACAGAAAGAATCTTGCGACAACAGAGCGCGAAATCATGCGATAACATTGGGTCGATTTATGCCTTGACGATCTGGTACCAGTTTTAACGCGTAACAGCGATGGCAGAGCGACCGAACGTTCACGGGCACTGGAATCTTGCGGGAGCAGCTTGTCGTTTACAATTAGCGGCCCTGTTGAAATGGAAACAATTTTAGCAGTGAAAGGCTGTTGGATACCGGCGCCGAGATGCGACAGAAACGCCTATATCTGCTCTTTCTTCCGGTTGGTCTCTTTCACCATTCTAAGCCAACTCGCACGCATAAAACTTCACTACCGGAACCCACCTGGTCGTTTCAGCTGTTTATGCCGGTATTTGTGTTGGTGCAATGTTTACTCTAACATTACTATTAGCCGATGACGTCAAAGAGAACCCCGGGCATCTGCAGTCGGAAAAGCGGGAGCGTGAAAAACTGGAAGAAATTCGTCGATACCAAAGATATTGCCAGGTCAAGACAAACTCGTTAAACATAACATAACTGTTAGTTTAACGTCCCAGAACCACGATAGGATTACGAGGGCCGCCGTATTAGAGGGCTATCTGGTGTTCTTTAACGGGCCGCCGTATTTCGACTATCTGGTGTTCTTTAACGTGCACTGACATCGCACAGAACACGGGCATTTCGCCTCCATCGAAGTGTGACATCCGCTGCCGGTATCGAACCCGCGACATTCGGCACTGTATACACCAGTGTGGCGGATAAACTCGTTAAACAGTTGGAAGAACTAAGACTCCAACAAAGAAAAAAGCGAAGACAAGCTTGGAAATCTAAGGTCAAAAGTCGCCAAATCAGCAGATGATCTGTCCGCTTTGAACAGAACCGAACAACATGCAGAAAGCACCCAGCTTTCAGTAGCTATGCGAAACGTATTAAGCAATCTGGAAGTAACCTAAAATTGTTGACGTAGGAATAATTTGCTATTTTACAGTACAGAAGATAAAAAACCAGAAGGAAACATTGGATGCATCAGAGCGTAAGGTTGTATCTATCTTCCCAGCTGAGCTGACTGCTGTAAAATGTAGCGGGCAGCTTGTCGGACACCAAAGTCCAGCAAAATGGACATTATTTTGTGACTCCAAGCCTGCACTTCACCTAATCAGCAATTACATGAAAGGAACCGCGTACAGTCCTCTAGTGTACGACATATTGAACATGCTAACTGAGGCGTCTCAATCCGGACATACCGTTGCATTACAATGGATTCCCAGTCACTGTGGCATAGCTGGGAATGAACAAGCTGACGCCGAAGCGAAAATGGCGCACACTAGCGGCGAAGTCATATCGATTCACTTTTCCCGATATGACATCAACGCATTGCTGTCTAAGGCTATGAAAACATCCATGACACGACTATGGAATGACCCTGATTATCGCCACGAGCGCCTCTACAGACTTGACTCTGGTCGTGCTTTTCGTATTCCGTGCCGACTAAGGAGAGACCAGGAAACACTACTACACAGACTGCGGCTGGGTGTTGCATATACACGACGATACCTGTGCAAGATTGGACAGGAGCAAAACCCTAACTGCAGTGTGTGCCACACGTCAGAGACTATCACATCCTGTGTGTTCGCCCTCAATACGCGACAGAAAGACAGTCACTAAAGCGCCTCATAGATTGTCTGGACTGCCGACCCTTTTCAGAGGAGAAGCTTTTGGGTGCTTGGGAACGTTGGGAACGTTTTGGGTGCTTGTGAATGCTCGTCTTTAGAGCATTTTCTAATGGAACTAATGTATAGAGACTTCCGTGCGTCTCCTACCCCGCACAGGACAGGGTGTGCAGCGACTCATTGTGCCATACCATAGTCACCTTTCATCATGCCTCTCTCTATCTCTCTTTCCCTTTTCCCCTTCCCCCCCCGTGAGGAGTAGCAGGCCAGAAACCTACTTTCCAGGCCAACCTCTCCTAGAGCACTGCACGGGCCGTGATTCTCGGCCCGGGCCCGGCCCGAGCCCGGCACTCGTCTAAGTTTACCCGCCCGAGCACGGCCCGGAGACTCAAAAGTGAGACCCGGGCCCGGCCCGAACCCGAGAAAAAATTTCACCTACCCGGCCCGGCCCGGCCCGACCACAGATCGGGCCCGACTGGAGCCCGAACCTATAATCTAGGCGGTGTTGCCCGAACATGGAATCGACAGCAAGGCGTTTTAAGTAGCAAATATCTACGATTTGTTTGGCGCATGCTACGCCAACAAGCATGCTTTAATCTACGACAATTACTTGTACAAAAGGGATTTATTGTGTTAACAGATGGCCGGAGATCCTGGGTACGATTAACGGTTATTCGGCAGAGCTATACTGTACATATTGTTTCTACAAATACAGTGGTAATCATCAAGAGCGTTTGGTAGGAGATATTGTAGCAAGAAAAGTGGTTTGCAGCATGTGTTTAGTTTCAACAGGGCGCGCAATAAGAACAGAGGAGACAGACAACAGAATGATATCTTCGCTTTGTTTATATTGCGCTCTTTATTGAAATTTAAAGGAATACTGAAGCAAAATCTCAAAATTATGCGGAAATATTGAATATGAATTTGTGCGATTACATCGAAAAGAAATCGTCACTTATCGAAGTTTTCAGCGGGTGGTCTCAATTTCTACGTTTTTATGAGCTTGCGCCAAGCCACCCGGCCTACGCGAGTTGGAAGCC
>JALIZH010005352.1:0-22775 GCA_030522465.1 Rhipicephalus appendiculatus | reverse complement strand
TGTATGGCATTCGTGGGACAGCATTCGAACTTATGAATAGTTACCTAGAATCTCGACTGCAGTACACTTCCTTGCAGGATCACAGTTCAGAAAAAAGCGTAATTAAATATGGGGTACCACAGGGTTCAATATTGGGGCCATTACTGTTTATCGTATATATCAATGATATAGTAAACATTCCACTAACAGATGAAATGGTAATGTACGCGGATGACACAAATGTATTCTTTTCCGGTACTCACCTTCAAGAATTAGAAATTACAGCAAATTCTTGGTTGAACGAACTTCACCAATGGCTACAAATAAATCAGCTTGACTTAAATGCGAAGAAAACGAAGTTTACTGTTTTTTGTTCTAAGAATAAAGAACTAAGCCATGCTGTGAACCTTTTTTACAACGGATTGCAACTAGAACATGTGACAAGTCATTCTTTTTTAGGTGTTACATTTCAAAAAAACCTAAGCTGGACAGAGCACATAAATAAAGTTCGAACTAAGGTTGCACGATCAGTTGGCTTACTACAACGAATTCGATGCTATGTGCCTCTTAAGCTCGTCAGACAACTATACTTTTCTCTTGTACATTCTCATCTTAGCTATGCCTTATTAGTATGGGGGGAACGGAAACAAAACCGACATTGAAAAACTGGCAGTACTACAACGTCCAGCTGTTCGTTTGCTTAACTTTTTCAAATGAATACATAGGTTCTTGCAAACTAATGGCGCGTTATAGTATTCTTAACATTAGAAACTCTTACAGAGCAAAGATCTGCATTCGACTATTTAAAGGAGTCTCTACAAACTTTGAGGCTTTTTCAAACCGGTACCTCAGTCGAGACAGGATACAGTTTACGCCGCACATCAGTGGTAACTAAGAAACCCAGGACAAACTATGGCATGCAAACCATCGAGTATGAAACTATGTGTTTATGCAATATGTATCCTACCGTTGTTGAAGTAGCCAGAAATTGTAAAACGATTCAAGAGTTTAAACATTTAATAATGAACATGTTTCTTGAGTCGGATGCGGATGTGTTGTAGAATTCTTAATGTAACTTTGACTACACAAATAATAATGATATTCGGCGATTGCATCGTAATGTTATTAAAGTTATTGCTACTAGTAAAACTAATTACCTCATTAGTGATGCTTGTTGCTTTTATTGCATTCGTGCTTATGTTCTTACTGTGATTACATCATTACTTTATGTTCATTACTGTCGTTATGTTATTACTGTAATTGGTGATTATATGCTTACTGTAATTATGATTATGTCCTTGTTGATTCAGAATTTTCAAAGTTGAATTGTTGTTTTCAAATCCGTTGCTTCTGCTGCCCCAGTGTGGTAAGGCCTAGTCAGGAGGTTTAAGTCCTCCTTTTGCCTTATCCCGCGGGCAAACCATGTATACGTGTTATGCCAAAATAAACAATAAACAAAACGTGGCGCACCCGGTGCGTCAGTTTCGGTATCTACCGCACCGCGGTCTGGAATTTCGACGATGGATCTCTCAAACTACACGCGATATTTTCAATTTTTTAAAAATTGGGCTCACCATAAACTGTGACGTAGAACAACTTCCCCATATACACAATTGCCCTAAAATTGATAATTAAAAATTAATTAAATTATTTTTGTAAGGTAGCAATTTCTGAATGATCTAATTAGTGGTAAAATCTTTCCGCCTCGGCCTAGAAATTGGCTGCGAAGGCGACAAGTGCCTAACTATTATAGTTTTTTAAGGAAAAATCTGTATTGCTTAAAAAAACACCCTGTATATATAATATATAATGAAGTGCTAACATAGGGCCCGGAAGTAACAGTTCAAAAAATATATCAAGCACGTAGGAAAAATTTATTCTGGAAATGACTGACGTTTCGGCCACGGGACCAGCCGAAACGTCAGTCGTATATATATATATATATATATATATATATATATATATATTGTAGAGGAAGGAGACACAGAGACAACGCCCTTGCTGCGGGCCGGCTGTTCTATTCTCTGACCTCGTCTTTCTCTTCGTTGCCCTAGCTGCCCACGCGCCCGAACCCAAGTGTCGCTCTTCGTCATCACACTCGGCCATGACTGCGAGCGCACGGGCTGCCGAGAAGTCTCCGGTGGGCGGCAATGGCTGTTTCGGAGTGGCCGGACTCGGCCACGCTGGAACTTCGCCTGGCAATGTGTCAAAGATGGTTCCGGTGGCCGGCACTGGCTGCATCGTAGCGGTCGGTCCCAGCCACGCTGTGACACCGCTTGGGGATCTGCCTCTGTGTGTTCTGGTGGGCGGACTTGGCTCTGTCGCTGGGGTCCACGACCTCGGCCACGCTGCGACTTTGCAGGGAAGGCGGTTTCATTCTCCTCGGGTGGACGGAGTAGGCAGTTTCGCCTTTGCCGAAGTTCCCAGCAAGGGTGTATCTTGGCATGAATTTTTTGTCCGAGATGGTTCTGGCGGGCGGTCCTGACTAGTTCGGCATGGTCGCTGGTGTTTACGAAAACGCTGGTCTTTCCCAAAACGCCGGTCTTTGTCGCGCCACATTTTTAAAAACAGGGCAGGAAATGGCGGATGCGGTAACGTAACTTGCCGCACCAAACGCGGTCATCTGCACATCTTGCAACAGGTCGGGGGGTGTGAGGGCGTTGTTCTAGACGCCTGCGCCACGGTTGGGTCAAGTTTCCACGCTGTTCTGTGACGCGGCTTCTGCTTTTGCGGCGTTGTCACGCTGTTGCTCCTTGAAGTTGTCAAGCCCGCAATTTTTGAAGCCACGCTGCGTGGAGCTCGGACGGCGTCGTCGGAAGCCGTTCCGAGCGCAGAAGACTTGTGTTGTGCGGGTAGGTCTTCGATGAAAACGACAGGAGACGCGTCAGGGACCTTGATGTCTTCGGTAGAGGCGTCTTCTCGCAAGGTGGAAACGCTCTCAGGTTCGGTTAGTAAATGATCTGAAGCGCGCAGATCCGCTTCCGTTTGGTCAGGGATGAACGTGGTCGAATCCATAGACACGAATGTTTCCTGACGGGGTAGAACGTCCAGTACAGTGCGGGCCGATGCCTCCAAGTGCCCCAATGGTGGCGAACAGGGGGGCAGCTTTTCCAATAGATGTGGATGGGAAACGCCTTCGGCCATTGGCAGAGATGTACTCGTGTCAGCTACCGAGGCAGAGTCACGGCACAGCTTGAGTCCGGTGTTTGTAGCCGGACCGGCTGCGCAGTTCGCCGGTGAGATGCAGTTGGCAGTTGCATCCTCGTGATGGGGGCCTTCCAGAGCTCTGTCCTCAGGGAAGGTCCAGTTGGACTCACTGGAGGCACTCGGTATCCGGCCAAAAGCGGCAATCAGGGCAGCACTCCATTCTGCCCAGGACTGCTGTCTCACGCCTTCGTACCTGTGCCATGCCGTGGCACCGTCCCGAAGGCACTCTACGGCCACGGACCATTTCTGCAGCTCCGTCCAGGCCTCGCGGGCTGCCAGCTCGTTGACGGCCGCCACCCAACTGTCGGCGTCGTTCTGGAACCCGTAGAATTCCGGTAGTTCGCAGACAGCCGTTGATGGTGGGGCGGCAGGTGAAAATGCGGAGATGTTCAACGCGAAGCAGCCCAGCTGGCATGAGAGCTGCATGAGGAAACCACTGAGCTCTCTGCGTTGCTCGGGTGAGGTGGCCTCCAGGTAGTGTGAGGCGGCTACATTCAACATCGCGTTGGCGGCGCTCAATGCCGGCACGATCTCGGGAAGCAGCGCCGAGCTCGACGCTGTCAAGGTGTTGACCGTGACGCGGAGTCGCGTGATGGTACGCCGCAGGACCGCGGGGCTATCCCATGATCCGCAAGCGGAGCCAGTGGCATTGTTGGCCAAGGACGAGGTGGTGATTGGGCTCACTGCGGCGGGATCCTTGTCAAAGGGAGCTTGGACAGCTCCCGTCTGTATCTCAGGAGTCGATGAAGTCCTGGGCGATGGGTTGTCGCCTCGGGAAGCGTGAACAGCGTTCCCGGGCAACAGGAGGCCGTGCGCTGTCTTGACGACGGCGGGTTAAACCTGCCTTTTGGGCATTGAGGAGGCTGGGACGCCGTCCTCGAATGGTGACGTAGGTCCTACCGGCAGTCGTAGGGTCGTCGGGTCCATGAGCGAGAAAGCGTGAACGGCGTTCCTCGGACGG
This sequence comes from Rhipicephalus appendiculatus, assembly GCA_030522465.1. NCBI lineage: Eukaryota > Metazoa > Arthropoda > Arachnida > Ixodida > Ixodidae > Rhipicephalus > Rhipicephalus appendiculatus. The sequence continues at coordinate 18,628 of JALIZH010005352.1, read as the reverse complement.
AGGGGACTCCGCTGCCGATGACCCACGAAGGCAGATGACTTCAGCCGGACGGTTCAGGTTTCGTAGACTGCGCCATTGTAGAGGAAGGAGACACAGAGACAACGCCCTTGCTGCGGGCCGGCTGTTCTATTCTCTGACCTCGTCTTTCTCTTCGTTGCGCTAGCTGCCCACGCGCCCGAACCCAAGTGTCGCTCTTCGTCATCACAATATATATATATATATATATATATATATATATATATATATATATATATATATATATATATATATATATATATATATATATATATATATATATAAAGAACACCCGATTAATTGACGCGGTAGAGTCCCTTTCGATTTCCGCGACCACCATGTCGTTGGGCAGAGCTAACAAGGGAGCTTTCCATCCGCCTCTCTACAACTGAAGCGAAGACGCGGCACACAAGGAATTGGCATAGTTTCTCATCTTGAAAACGAGCTCTTTTTAACATTTAGCACACATAAAACAAAGAGAAGTAATTAGAAAAATTATAGTGGGCGCTAAGTGTTTCGGCATGGAGTTTTCGAACGTGATGCAGAATCGTATATCTCGATTCCGGTAATTGTCTGTGTACTAGTATTTCGTTGCACTATTTGAACATTTTTAGCAGCTTCGCCAGTGTTAGCTATGCCGCACTATGCATACATATCAAGCGCGTAATAAGAAAATACATTTGAAAGAGAAGTTGTATAGACCAGGTAATGTATATGCTATTTGTATCTGATAAACTTATTTTGCACCAAAGGAAGAACCATGCTCGCTATCAGCGGTGATAGGAAGAAGTAAACCATTATGGATGTGCTATCCAGACTAACATCGATGGGCTGATTTTAGCGTTTGCTGACTGTGTAGGGGATTGAATAGCTTTTAGCCAACGCAGAGAGTGATCGAGCACACTCGGCTAGCTAAACGTAACACGCCATCAAAAAAAAAAGAGAAGAAAATCATTAGCTATGTGTGCCTTCGAAGACGCAGCAGCCTTAAAGAGAGACACCGACGCTGTGCATGTTGATCAACACATCAGATGACAAGTACAACTGTGCCTTTTTAAATGTGAAGCATTTCTTAGCGAACTTCGGCGAGTTTGAGCGTATCTATCTATCTATCTATCTATCTATCTATCTATCTATCTATCTATCTATCTATCTATCTATCTATCTATCTATCTATCTATCTATCTATCTATCTATCTATCCAGCCGCCTACGACTTTGTGCTCTCCCGGCCGTGTCGTTAATGGGATTTATACCAAATTTGGTATGACATAACATGACTCTATGACGAACGTAAATGGCTGGTCATATCATGAAAATCATGACTAACTTGTCATGAAAAGTATGATTTACATGCCACGCTCATGATGCGCTCGCGGCCGTTTCGTTAGCTTGATATACACCAAATTTGGGATTGAGTGACATGACTGTATGACGAACATAAATGACAAGTGGTATATGGAAATCATGACATGTCATGAGCGACATGACTTGCATTCCACGCTCATGGCGCGCTCGCGGCCCTTTCGATAGCTTGATATACACCAAATTTGGTATTGAGTGACATGACTGTATAACGAACATAAGTGGCAGGTGGTAACATGAAAATCTTGGCATGCGTGTCATTACAACGCCATTTACATGCCACGCTCATGGTGCGCTTGCGTCCAGTTCGCTAGCTTGATATACACCAAAATTGGTATTGCGCGACGTGACTGTATGACGAACATAAATGACACGTCCTAACATGTAAAACATGACATGCAAATTATATAAAACAGGATTTGCTCCTTCCTGGCTGCTTCGCATTACGTCGATTCCCACAGTGCGTGGGATCTGCCGGCTTTTTATTTTGACATTGGTGGAATACAACCGCCGCTCTCGAGACTTGAATATGCGCCTTTGCACTTTTAGTGCTCTTTGCATAGACTATACAAGAGACCTATATCGTACATTATAGTCGTCAATGTTAATGTAGAAGACACAACGCTTGCAAACGCACTGTAACCACACCTAGCTTGCTAGCACGGGGTACACATTGTAAGCCAACGATATTCACGCAACTACAGAATTTGCACAAAACGTCGATCCATATCTTGAGCCTGGCTCAAAACAAACACAGCATAGACAGCTCCTTTTTGACTACATCACATGAAGTCTATTCCTACAATTCATGGGATCTGCTGGGATTTTTATAATACTAATATCGTTCAATATTATTTTGAACAATTGTGTGAGTGAATTCGTATAATTAGATTATATAGTTAGACTGATATTGTTTTACGAACCTGCCACCTGAAGGCTGCGAGCAAGAATTACCATTGCGAAATTCAGACTGCGAGCTGGAAAAGGTTTTTGACCATGCCGAGTGGTTCGATCTAGGGGCGAGCGAGCGGAAGTAGCGTGAAATGTCACATCCGATGTCCTGTGGAACAGAGAACGCGGCACTAATGAAATTTTTCATCTGGAATTGCGTGTTCAAAGGAGGAAGAACATTAATGATTTAAATATACATAAGCAACTGTCAATTACTTCTAACATTTGTAAACCTGGCGTAAAATTAATACAATCCCATCCTGCGTTTCTACTCTGAGCATCTGTCACGCAAACTTTCACACGAGCATAAATTTTGCGCAGAAACGTTTGTATGACATACAGGACTCTTTCACCTTTGCCATGATTCATGGTATGTGTCATGATCGCGAAGGCGTCAGCAAGAATTTGAAGTGTAGTCATGCACGTTAGGGTTTGTGTTCTTTTCAGGAGACAAGCAGTCATAGTAACTTCGTGCTTGCAGCCTCTACGTAAGCATCTGTCGGAGAAGTTGTTTAGGAAATTTCACTGTGATAAGAACAATAAGGACATTATAAGGAATTTACAAAGTTCCCTAGCTATCTTTTCAGAAACATTCCTCGATGAGAAATCGCGCAGTGCCCGCGGCACAAAGCATTGTGTGCCGCTGTTTAGCGGTGAAGAATGCTTCGAACAAAACAGCGATACTTTATTTCCGAGACCTTTGGTGTTGATAAACACCAGATCCAGGACCAGGCTTCTGAATGCTTCTCTTCAGTTTCTTCTTTCTACTTAAAGCCTTTCCGTTTTTCATGTTAAGCGAATCGGAATGCGTCTAGTCAATACCAGTTTGCGTTGACCAGACTGTTTTCTAAAGCCCCTTCTGGAACTTTTTTTAAGAATTGCTGTTACACTCTTCTCGTTGGACTAACTGATGTGGAGCTGTTTCGACTGGAGCAATAACTATTGGTTGCCTTGTTTTTCTTGTTGATGCTCTGCCCATTCATCCATGAAAGATTTTTAGGCTTCCCCATCGCTGTGTCTTCAGTTATCCTGAATTTTTTTTTATTTTGAAGCGATCTTGAAGTTTGAGAATTGCAACAAACTTGCCCTGTACTCTGTCATCTGTCTAAAGCATTTAGTGGAAGTCAGGCATGTTGTGGCGTTTCCGTCACAGTGATGATGTATTTGTCTGGATGCCAGTTTTAGGCATTACTTTCTAATTTGTTCTGGGAAACCATGAATTGTTCGTTTCGTTCTGTGGACGTTCTATGTTTCTTCACTTCTTTGCTCGTTATGTGGCGAACGCGCCTCCAGGAGCTCATATGTTAGGGACTTCACATCGGCAAATTGAAGCAAGAAATGACGGAGCAGAAAAGCTACAAAAGATGAATTGCACAAACCGTGTTGTGCGCCCGAAGTGTTTTTCGCAGTTCCCACAGAGACAGAAAGAAAAGAAAAACGAAAGATTGCCTCGATAGCGAAAAGCCGGTGGAGTAAACGTTTTATCAAACTGGGTTCCAAAAGGCCTTCTGACGTTTTAGTAGGTTGATATATATGCAGTGGAGGTGGCCATGGAGTACTTTGCCTGTTAGAGTATCTAAAACTGTCTGTAGAACGAGGAACCGAAAAGAAAATTATCGGCTGGAGGACGCAGTCAGAAGAAGAGGAAGGAGTCTGCAGGAGGCTGTGGAAAGTACATGTACTTCAAGAGCAGGGAGATGAAAAGAAAAGCCAACTTTATGTTCCGTTTGATACTCTGCACTGGGGTGGAGAAATAGGGATTGGAAAGATCACGAACATTGAGAAAGGGACAGACATAAAAAAACCGATATCTAGAATAAAAACAAACGAAAAACAAACTGACATGCAGGCAGGGCGCTAAATATTACACAGAAGGTGAAGCTGAGGATGCCACAGCCTGGGAGAGCAGCCTTTCGGTACCAACGTGCTTGTCTTAAAATAACCTTAATATGAGAATTTTTTGGGCGATCACTTCGTGAATTTTCGTAAATGTTCGCCACTCGCATGAGGTCATACGGTAATGCTCTAAAACGAACACGCACGGATTAAAAAACTTCCTTTAGCATAGGCCTGACGTTCACAGCGTTGGCTAGTCCCTATTTATTTATTTATTTATTTATTTATTTATTTATTTATTTATTCATTCATTCAAAATGCCTTACAGGCCCATTGGAGGGCATTAAATAAGGGGCATCAGTATTTATATAACGAAAAATCAATACAGAAAAAAGCAAGAGAACCAAAAGACCAAGAAAAAGAAAAAAAAGAAACAAAACAAAGATTATAAATAGCAGGGTGCAACAACTTTATAGAATACGAAAATGCTAGGAAATCAGGTTATCGCGGAGCGTCTCTCGATTGGAGATCGATACAATCTGGTCTGGAACATCGTTTCCGTGTTTTTCGTGTTTCAGTTTTGTTGATCGCTGCTCTTAAGAAGAATTATGCATGTGTACGTTTTCTTTGACATTGTTTAGTTTGCAATTTGTATATGCAGTCAGCGCGAGCACATTGACCTGTCCTCTGAGGCTCTGAAATGTTCGCTAGCTAGATATCTTACATAGATTTGAGTAACGAGACATGTCCTGCAGATGAAAATGAATTTAATGTCGGCATTGCTTTGCGAACTTACATTTAGGGCTGGCTTTTTCAATCCGGTACTCCCGTATTATTTGATATGTGAGCTGCTCCTTTGTATGGACATGACGTTAGGTTGCACTCGCTTTCCCTTCATGTTTTTGTTCCAGGGCAATATTCTCCGTGCCTCATTTGTATAGCATGCTGTATTATATTCTCCATAAGCTGTAGCGTTAGTCCACACTTTCGTCATTCTTTGTCTGCTTGCTTCCGGCTCTTATTATAACAGTATATTATATGTAGCTCAGCAAGTAAAGCATCGCCGCTGCGATGCTCGAAGGCGGAAGTTCTATACCCTGCCAGAGCGTCCACATTTCTGGGAGGGCGATATGCAAATAACGCCGATAAGCTTAGATTTATGTGCGCCAGAAGGAAACCCGGGTGGTTGAAATTAATAATCGGGAGTGCTCCACTTAGGAGTCCCTTATAAAAATGGCTATTGAGTAGTTGTTGACATTCCGGTCACTATTCATTGAATCAACTGATTTTCGACGACTTGGCAAGACGTCGTGACGTTGCTCAATATATACTCAATGTCTTTTTCCGTTGATTACATCAACGAAAAAGCCATTGACAAAAAATGTTGACTTATCGTTGCGCCTTTATTGAGTTGCAGTGTATGTACGAGCGCGCATTGCCAAGCCTTTTTTATGGATGAAACCTTTTATGGATGAAACCACCCCAAGTAAGCAGCGCATACCCAAATAGAACGCATATTACAAACGTCCTGTGCATATGCTGTCTTCTATCGCTTGCGTACTAGCTATATACGTTCGGCAACGTGATTTCTCCAGCCTGTCCGTTTAATTAGCTCTAACCGAACTCTAACACAAAGAAAGCTTGGTTATTTATTGCTGGGGTTGTATGCGACAAAACCACAATATGATTGTGAGGCACTCCGCTGTGGAGGGTTCCGGAAAGTTCAAACACCTGGGGCTTTTTAACATGCACCTGAATCGAAGGAAATCAGCCTCCAGCATTTCTGCCTACTTCAAAAAAAAAAAAAAAAAATGGGGGATCCCCTTACGCGATATCCCCCCCCCCCCCCCCCCACACACACACACAAAAGCGCGCACGCGCCATATCGCTTTCACAATCGCTAGCCTGCTCTAGCTTCTCGGCGGAGACTTACTGTGCCGCAAAGCCAAATTGCAAACGGCCCACGGCTCTTCTCTTTATTTGCATCTACCTCAAATTTTCGCTCAGGGCCATCGCTGGTCTTTCGCTCAACGTTGAAGTCGACGCCGCCATCGACACCGGGATTTCTGCATAACGATCTTCGCAGATACGCGAAGCACGCGTATCTGCGTGCTTCGCCGCAAATGTCGTCGAAAGACGATAGTCTTCTGCCGGCCGTACTACACTGTTTTGCCTTGCCTCAGACAGCGCTTTCTCTATGTTGAATCGGCCGCATCTGGCTGGCCTTGATAAAATAGAAGAGGCGCTGCGTGAGACATGGACGCCATCTGGCAGTGCTGTCGAGAAACATCACCTTGTGCAGAACCCAGCAGCAACGTATCGTCGGCCGAGGGCTTTTTCGTGCATAGCGTCGCTTTTTGAGCGCAGCCTAAGAAACGCTGGGGTCTTCATAATTACGTATCTATGCATTTTCTTATAAAGAAACATACCAGAGACTACTTATGTATTGACGTTGCTCCTCAGACATGCGTAACATTTGCTTTTTGATCGACAATGTTCACAAGTATGAACAAAAATACTTGGGAAGATGGCTGGGCGCTCAGAAAGTGGTTAAACTTTGGCCGGATGGCTGGATCGTGTGACGTGCCGACAAACAGAGAAACAGACAGACAGACAGACCAAAATTTCTCCGTTTAAGTATCCTAAGGAAGACTATCGTCTTTGAAAAAAAAGGGAGCGAGAATGGAGCAACGGGCTCCGTTTCTCCTTCGGCGCAGCGACTTTCTCCCTTGCGGGCGCTTTACCCGTCGCGCCCTCTTGCGACAAGCGCCAGAGGAGTAACGTTTCTCCTACAGTGTTCTAGTTTCTCCTGAACCACGTGGCCTTGCGCTCGCGCGCATGCGCACGCCGAGCTACGTCGCGATTCCGTGCTGCGGAGAGCGGAAGCGCGCGCAGCCCTCTGCGCTGCGGGTATTGTATTTCGCATCCTTTCGCGGCCAGTCGGCAGTGTCAGATTATCCATCTAGCACTACCCAACCTCGTCCAGTCGCGTGCAATTGCTTGTACCTAGGATTGATGCAAGCAATGCAGGAGAGACGTTTATTCTTTTGTTTTATTGGTGCAGTAACGTCTTTGCCGACATTTTTGTTTAGCGCTTAGCGTGCGCGCGATGCGCCGTATACTTTCGTGTGTGTCGTGTTGTTTGTATACGTTTGCGCACTACCTGTTTGTCATGAATACACTTAACAAACAGTCTTCCTTTATTGAACACCTTAGACTGTACACAATCAATCGATTTTTTCGGCTTCGACATACTTGGTAAGCATACACGTTCTTAGTTTTGCACGGCACTTATAGCACTCATCAATTCAGCAAGCAATATAAAGAAGCATCAAAGTTAATTTTTTCAACATTCTAGCAAACGTGATACCACTGCACAGAGCATGCGTGAAAGCACGATGATATATAATTGCTGCAGATTTACGTGCCGCGACCACTAGATGATTATGAGGCACGCCGTGGTGGCGGACTGCCGATGAATTTCAACCTAATGAAGTTAACTTTAACGTGAACTCAGACATAAGCACACGGGTGTTCTTTGCGTTTTGCCGCCATCGAAATGTGGCCGCCGTGGCCGGGAGTCGAACCCGCGCCCTCGAGCATAGTCACGCGACACCCAACGGCTAAGATACCACGGCAGGAAATGGGCAGCAAAGTCTCACCGAGCGTTTATTTCCCAGACTGGGTTACAATCATCAGTAACGTTAAACTGCATCCTAATTGCACATTTCTGAAAAATAAACAAATGACTTCTATCAATTAAGCCAAAATTCTCAATCACATGCGTTTTGAATTACGCACGTCTGCACTGAGAGTTAGCATGGAATTATGCACGCGTGCAGTATGTCTCTCGTCCACGGGATTCTGCTTTGGCGTGCGAAACTCAACACAAAAAGCACTTCTAGTGACAGCTGTACAAAGCAGGTAATTACTAACACTCGCACTCACCTTTGTGAAAAGAGTATTCGAAATCCAAAGTAGTATAGTAACCACCGCCACAGCGCTAACAAACAGTTATCGCACAATTACTGCAAGTTGACACGCCAGGCGAATACCGTGACGTATCTAAAGCAGAGTAGGAAGTTGGTACATCATACTAAAATATTATTGAACACGTAGTATGAGTAGCGTTCTTTTCCATTATCAGCGCTGTGTAGTCCTAGGTTTACTGATGTAATCAAGCTGCCGCGACGCCAAGAGCCCTGACATCGCTCACGAAAGAACACCCTCTGGTGCGAGGCCATCTTGTCTTGTTTCTTCGCACGACCCGCGTTGTAGCGTACGTATACACAATTGAGACGGCCGTTAACGCATCAGAAGCACTGTCATTGAAGGCCTAGCAGTCGAATTAATTCATGGCTCATCGTCATACTTGTGGTCAAAGCTTAAATAGAATGTTAACGTCAAACCACTCACGCGACGACGGCGACAGAATCTGGCTAAATCTAGCCCGCATGCTGCGCCCTCCCAGAGTAATAGTAAGAAACAAAGAAATAAGATAGGAAAATTTTATCTGTAGCCGCTGTCGAGAGATGGCGCAGCCATCAAAATGTCGTCGGAATGGTATCCATAGTTCGTGGTCGTCGCTTTCATGGAAACTTAATCAACTCTATAATTATCAGGTTCCTTATTATGCAGCTTTTGGTTAAAAGCTGATTTTAGGTAAGGAATAGCTACAGTACTATTGCGTCTGCGTGCCTTGCGGTGCAGCCATTAAATGTAATAGCGTTGACCAAAAAATTACTTGCCACTTGTATCACTAGGGTCAGCCGTATTTCAGTGACTATATAAGCGTCAGCACTTCGTAGTGGGTTATGTGTAAACACGTCTGTGCGTACGCGGCTGCGGTGATTCATTCATGGTGTGGGATGCATGTATAATAATGAATGAAATGTGTATTGAATTTTGTGAGGGTTATGTGTACTATGTCTCTCGCAGACTTAGCAAACGTGTACGTTCTAATGAATGTGTATGTAAATATGTTGTACCAGCCTTCCACTGTCCTTGCGTGATCCATGAATGGGCCTGACTCGCCAATTATCCGCCGAAAGGCCATTCTGTAGTATCAACGTGCATCGCAAAAATTTTTTTTTGTAGTATCGTTGAATCCTTCCAGATGGCGCCAGCTACCGCCTAATTCATGGCTGTGGTGCTCTTACCCCTCCACCTACTTATATATTCGTGAACATCTATCTATCAAAACTATAAACTGCTGCGACGGAATTGTTTTGCTGCGATCGAGTGTACATTTTGGAGGTAAATCTCGGGGCCTATTGCCCCGTAAACGCGTGGATAACGTCGCTACACGGTGTGATTCTTCGATAAAGACAGCAAGCCTAGTCTGTTGTCTCCGGGCGAGAACTTCTTTGCAGTATCCGTACCTTCCAGAGTGAACGCCGTCTCGCTGGCCGAGCGAAACCTACGAGTTCCGTCGTTCCGTTTCGTGAAGTTTTCACCACCCCAGGTTTGTCTGCTTGATTTTATTGTCATATCACTCGATATTAAGCTCAGCGGGACCGTTTTTTTGTGATTACCAGTGCCGTATACTCTTTATCAGTCGAGAATCGATGAACTCGCTAGGCCTAATCGCTTCGCTAACTTGGTGTCAGCCATCTTGATTTTGACGAGGGAGGAACCGTTCCTCCATGCAAAATGGAGGAACCGTTCCTCCATTTAAGGACGAACATTGGGGACATCGCTGTTTCTCCCTTAATGGAGCGAGGGTCGCTCCATTTTTTTAAGAGTGTAGGCATCATTCATGTACCGCCGCGGACGCGCACAACACGATGAGATGACATAAAGGTATCTCCCAACGGATCGCGGGGGCCTCGGCGCAGAGTGCGACGCCTGCCTGCACGCGGTGTCGATAAGACCGTGTATCTCAAACCTCACCGCAACGAGATATCAGATGAACGTGATGTACCGGCGACTATCTTCCCTTTACATTTTGTTTTATTACTACCACTGCTGTTGGCGAACGAACGCCACCCGCGCCATGCGCTCCTTGGAGAAACCGCGGCAACGCCGCAACATGTTGCAACCGTTGCAACTTGCTAGCCTGCGCGCCATGTCATATTACGACGAAGAAAGTAGAGCGCAAGAGGATAAATTTGTGAGGTGTTGGATCGCGTCAGCAGTCATAATCATGAAGTGTTCAAAGGTTTTTAACCCTGCAAGCTTTACGGAACTAATAACAGCGATAACAGCCTAACTACCTAACGGGCTTCGCAGCGGCGTTGACAACGACAGCGCGGATGAATATCCGCTCTGCCGTCTGTGTCAGTTGAGCGCATTGAATTCCGACGTAACGGTCGCGTGTGGCGCGCTCGCCTCCTATCGCTTTATTTTGTGCAGTGTAAATACCGTGATTCATGGAAGGTATGAACGCACTTGTGAAGAAGCTACTTCGTGGCATGTTCAGCAGTTGTGGACCTGCATGCACGTACGTTTGTCTGCGAGTGGCGGCTGCGCAGACTGTGAGGCTTAGTTCCATAATCGTTCCGACGGAGAAATGGACGTCTCAGCTTGCGTGCGCGACTCTCGCAGTTTCATTTCTGCTTAGCTGCAGGAATGGACGCGATCACCTTGATGTGCTTTTACCACTCCTGGAATATGCGGATTAAAAAACTACGGGCTCCATCGTTGAAGGTGAGTTCATTTTCTTTACCTGTATGTGATGTGCGCGTAAAGTACTGATAGAGCCGGCGTGTGTGTTGCGCACGGTGTGGTGTTGTACGTTAGAAGAAGACGACGACACTGGCGCCCGTGGAAGAATGCGCCACCGTGGTGAGCTGGTGGAGCGGGGAGAGGAAGAGGAACAAGCCGGAGGGAAGACGGTCTTGTGTGTTCGGCGCGGTCGGGTTACAGGGCCCGAGTGTCGACGCTCTGGGGCGCGGTCCACGCGTTGTTGCTACGGGTTCAACGTGGCCGCTGACGTCCCCGTGCCTCCTGCGCTCCCTTCACCAAGGCTCCAGGTTCCTTGGCAACCACCGCAACCCGTCGGTGACCTCTTCAAGCCAGCTTGCACTCCTCGTCTCTGCGCCACGTCACCTCGCATCGGCCAAAGCGTTCGACTCCCCAGTGGGTGAGCCCGTGTACGGTTAGACAGACTTCTGTATAGGACGCTACTCTTATCAGAGACATTAGCTCATGTTTCTGTGTTTGCTTTGTTTGCTGTGTGCGTGTTTTTTTCTTCCCATGTTTTCCTAAAGTATTGTTCAAACCTGCAAGCAGCCTCGCCATTTTCTTGCGGACGTTGTCGTCACCGACGCAACGTAATCCGTCTTATCTAAAATATTCAAAGAACCTCATCACACTGTACATCCTTTTATTCGAAAACCATGAAGAATAAAAACGCGTGTTTTGTTGCTACATCGGCTGCATGCGCGACATGTTTCAGAAGTACTTGACTGCGTTAGTGTTGTGCCATCATGATTGAACTGTCCTGACATAAATGTAGCTTTTCATTTCTGTTCAGTTTCGAACATACTGACTTATTGGCGCGCTTATTTCAGCTTGTTTCAAGGTATGCATTAACGCTTACATTCGAGCGCATGCACTACTTTTTTGCGTCTTCAAAACTGCTTGTGCCTCGTAATTAGGCACACGCCATTACGGCAGGTGTCGCGTTCTTTGTTTTGTCTCCAGCAAGTCTGCGGGTAAGAAAATGTTTGTACCAGCACAGTTGTGTCTTTCTGCACAGTACTATTTCCGATAGCTGGATGCGCTAGTCTCGTAATGTTTCGAATATCTGAGGGCGAGTGTTGAATCGTGTTCCGGGGCGAGGAGTTATGCGTATTTTTTATGTGCTATGATGTTACTTTGCCTAGTGTGTGTCGACGCGCGCCTTCAAAGCTGTGGCTTAGCGTTTCCCTTCTATGTTCCGCGCTCTGTAAAGCTTGCATCTCTCGAGAGGGGCAGTAAAAAAAACGTGTACTCGCGTGTCGCTTCACCCTGGTCATTTGTAGCATGTTCGCCCTTCTGCAGCCGTATGATGTGATGGAGTTTTCGCCTTTTCATACCGACTTCTTGGTAGTAATTTGTCACAATTTCCTTTTTTTTCATTATTTTTGCAGGATGGACTCACCCTTTACATGTTGAAAGATATGCTACACCAATTAAGTTATGGTTTTCTTCTCTGATGATGTGGTTTTTGCAGTTTTTCGCTTTAATAAAGGTACATGTCCGCACATTTGCGTTTTTCTTTTGTTGGGACCTCTTGAAAGAAAACGAAAGGTCACAGAACTTATGAAAAAGTTGACTTCTCCGAGTGACTGTGTATGAGTAATTCAATTTGCTTTTGCGCCCGTGTCCATTATTTAGTTTTCGCTAAGTTTACTGTGTTTCCAGGTTTTCACGTGTTTTGGCAAAATTGAAGCGTTATAGCTGGCGATAAAGTTTCTGCTATAACACGCGAACTGTGCAGGCCTACTGTAGCTCTTTATGCAAGCATACGTTGTACATCACAGTGCGCATGTACAGACAGCTGTGCGCTCATATAAAACCCACGCAAGCGCACCCAGCAGCTCTTATTCAAGTTCTGTGAAAGACCTTTTGGACAATGCCTACTGAGGCCTGTGCCTTAGTGCATGTGCCTCAGTACGCATTGTTCGTATTGCGGTAGCATATTGCACTTGTATATGTACAAAAATTCAGCAACTATTAAGAGTACAGTACGTGTACTTTCAATAAATACATAATCGAATTTCAATGTTGCTTCAATTGTAAGTCAATAATTATTCATTAGAGCTGTCAATGAATGAAATCAATGCTCCATGTACTTTCAATAACAAGTCGACAACATTCAACTACTTTTATGTCAATAAAATTTTGGTAAAAGATCGGTGGCCAATATTCTATACGTGTCAACAATAAGCTCAATGACTATTCAATGGACCGACAACGACTATTCAGTACAATATGTCAACGTTGAGCAATGGCGTTTCAATTATTTTTCAATAACATTTTTTTGTAAGGGGTGCCTCAAAATCATATCGTAGTTCTCGCACGTAAAACTTCAGGAGTTACTATTCTGTATATTAACCCATTCCTCGCCTTTGCTCTCACCTTCTTTATTATTTTGTTGTATCCAATAATTGCAGCTATGCTTTTATTATACTTTAAATTATGTTATTTTTATGAAACAATTTCATTTTTCAGGATTCTCCAAGAGCAGTCGCTTGCTATGTAGATTATTCTACGCTGCATTTTTAATTCATGTGCACTCATACTGAGTCCACATGGCTCTCAGATTCTTCCGGTTCGTTATCGTGAATTCCATAGCAAGTGGAACCACAGTTTCATGAGATAACTGTTCAAGAAACCGGTTAGGGCACAAATTACCTAGGCTTATGACGCCGAATGTGTGTTCGAGTGACGCCTGTTGCCGGCATGATGGAAGTTTATTCGAGCAACAGGTTTGCCATGGAGGTCCCTTGGTATGGCGTTGGGTTGCTATGGGTAAAGTTCTGCGTTGTATATTTCGGACCCTGCCCGCAAGACTGCGCACAGGTATACCACTTTTCATTGCGAGCACAATTTCGAGCGATGGCTTCGTCAACCTATATATGCGTGTTTGCTACAAAACATCGAATTCCATTTCACGCCTTCTACTGTTGTGTACAGTTTACCTCAAAGTACTATACCAGGTTTTAATTCAGGTGCGCTGAGCGTTCCGATTCGTAAGGTTGCTAAGCGTCGTTCATTCTCCTCTAACGAATCGCCTGTTTGCGGTTCCTCATTAAGCATGTCTGACATGTGCATAAAAAGGCAGGCCACTGCAGACTTTGAAATTTTTTTTCACCAATTATGGCGACAGATTTTGTGTTGCTGCGAATAGACTGCAAGACACCCCGCAAGATCCCACTGAATGCCACAATTTTTGTCTCTTTTCTATGTGACTTCCAAAAGAGAAATATTGTTGTGAACAAGCCTGACCTTAGGGATTTCGCTCATGTTCCAGCCCCTCTATACATTGCTCGAGGCGGTTCCGCTGTTTATTCAGAATTTTTTTAATTAGTTCAATGCGTTAAACTGATTATTAAGCAAGTTCTCAAGATTCCGTAGACTGGGTTGTGACTAAGTTTAAGTGCAACTTTTCTTTGCCATATCAGCCGTAGTTCTTTTATGAATGACACTTTAAAGGAGCACTGACACAAAAATTTTGCACCTTGTTTTTTTTGTTGCAATAGGTAGCTTACGACCCACTTATCACGGCTGGAAACCTCGTTTGCGCGATTGCGCGACGGTTAGTTATTTACAGACGTTTTTAGAGCGCCCAGTCGCAGCTTCGGTTTCCAAGAGCACCGAGCTAGTCAGGGAGCAGTTCCGGTAGCAAGATAAACGCAGCTGGCCACGTGACCACGCAGAACTGTGACGTAGGCGGTGCGCGCGAGAGCGGGCGCCGCCTACGTCAGGCACGGAGGAAGAAATCGCAGGTAGCGCAAGGGCACAACCAACAACCAGCCAACACAAAATCGTGACGTAGTTTGTTTACATTGCTACCGCGTTGATGTCGGCGTCGCGAGGGGCTCGCATCTCGCTCAGTCGTGCGGCATGCACTTTGAAATTGATTTTAAATATGTTCTAGGCTATATTTGCCCTTGATATTTCGTAGGCGTTGTCTGTCTCCACATACATCTATTTCACTCATTATCTCGCCTTCGAAATTTTGTGTCAGTGCTTTTTTAAGCGGCAGCAGGTACGTGCCAGAAACTTGACAACACGCAAACTTCAATTTGCGCTGTGCTAATATTTCGATATTGAATCACAAACTAGCCCAGCCTACCATTCAGACATCACCTACTCATGCAGATATTGCCATCTTCTAGAGCAGGCTAATGCACTTTGTAATTGTGAATGTGTTACCAAAATCGTTTTATTGCGATAGCAATTATATGGACACTCTCGGCTGATTTTTGCCATCGCCGTCACCGTCATGTTTCAGATATGTATATGTATCTAAATATATAAAACAGGCACAAAGAAACATAAATTAGTAGAAAAAAATTCTAAAGCACCTGACCGCGGCTTCGAACCAGCGACCCCTCGCTTCGCAGCCCGCTGCGCTAGTCAGACTAACACAGCCACGCGCCATGCTTGTGCCGGCGGTATAACAGGGAGCTATTTCTATGCACCATTTACCGCTCGCGGTACGCAGATCTCGGAAAAGTTTGAGCGTGTTTCCTATCACCCAACACTCCAACATTTTTTTTTTTCAATTTGAAAACTGCCCTTGAGACGCACACGAAAATCCAGCACCCTTCTGTGCACACTCATGATGTAGAATGAAAAAAAAAAAAGAACAACGGGCACACTTCGCGTCAGACGCCACCGCGAGGCAGGAGACGTTGAGGGGTTATTCCACAAAGAAAAAATTCGGCAGATCCCACGTACCTTGGAAATCGATGTTATGCGAAGCATGCGGAGGGAAGGTGACTGTTGTAATTTTTTTATTGAGAGACACGTTAAGAAAATGACTCTAAATATTTGTACAAATGTTGTACGCACAGGCATATAACGAATAGTCTAATAGGTTTATATAACCAGTTGTTTACAGTTGCGTAACGGTTCCAACAGCACCATGGGTATTAGCAACACCAGAAGCGGTATGTTGATAGAAACTTTAGGGTATATTTCAAAAGCAGTTGCGAGACATGGCGTGGGTCTGTGCTAGAATACTTGATTACCACGCAGAATGCTCGGATTCGATTCCTGCTGGGACCCCGATATTTATTATTTGCATTCGTTGGGGTCAACGCTGCCGATGTCAGGGTATTTTTAACGCTATCGCGTTAAAATTACCAACGTCTGTACTTGCCGTTCCTGGGTAGATATAAACTGTCAATCAGCTGTGGCATATACCCGCATATCTGTGGCACATACCCGCCCGTGGTATACGGGTATGGGCCACACGTGTCTCGCGGAAAGGGCTTGACGACGTACGCGGCGGGATTGTCACATTATTCATGTCATGACCAGCGAGCCATATTCCTCAAACCATCCTACCCTACCATACTATTTTGGTTCACCCCAAGTTCAAGGGGGGATCACGATAGCACCCAGATGTAGATAGACAGATGGATAGATAAGTAGATAAATACGTAGATAGACACGCTAAAAGTGCCTGTAGTGCGCGAGGAAATGCTTCGCATTTAATATCCAACAGCGTCGGATTCTGTATTGCGGACACTTGCAACGATTGCTGAAACACAAAGACATAAAAACTGTGACATTTGTTAGTTCACGCGTGTCCTGTATATACCTATGCGTTCTTTTCGAGCCTCCTTCTTTGTGCTGCAGCGGCGCGCTACAAGTATTCTGCTGCTTGTTGTTCGTGTGACATTCTAATTTCTTGATATCGCATTCATTGCTTCGCCCTAGTGGCGAAACTGTGACTTTTAGGGTTTGCGTCTGCGATACCGTATACACGTTCTTCATCGTCAGAAAAAGATGCCATATGTTTGCTGTTCTCTCAGCTCTTTATGGAAATTACTATGGACATGCCGCAATGGGCATGTGGCGGTATGTTCGCGGCCTTCATTTTAAGGAAAATGAGCCGTACGTGTTTGCATATGCTAATAATTTTGCTGCATTTTGCATGGAAAAGCTCAGTATCAAAAAGTATTGCATAGGTACTGAGAATTTTGACGTTCTCTATATGCCTAAGGCGATAACAGCTGTTACATCATAACAGATTGCCTGTAAGCATTTTTCATTTGTTCTCGCAATTTTTAGTATTGATACAAGCCTGTTTTGAGATTTAGGTGGTTCTTCTCAAAATGTCGTATTGTCGAGATCGCCGACGAGTCAGCGACTGCTGATATATATGAAGGTCTGTTCCATGCCACCGCACGTGCGAAGAGCGTTGGTCGATTCCGCTGGCGAAGTGGACGCATCGCATCACGCGACAGCGCAGCTTTTGGCTCACATGACCACGACAGGTAGAATCAGGCCTCAAATTATTTCGGTTTGTTGCGACAAAGTCGCGTGTGTGGGTGGCTTGGGCACAGCCTAATGAAATATTATTCGAGCCCAATTAGCGCAATATTCCTGCTTATAAATGCTTGCGTGTGTAACTCGCAATACACTCAAGCCTTGCACGTTCCTTTTTGAATCTGCTTTATTGCAATAGGATTACAATGTCAGTCCGCATCTATTGTGACCTAGGCTGCACTTGGTGTAACTCTCCGTGGTCGGCATTATCCTGAAGCTTTCTTATGCGACCTGCATTCACTGCAGCGCCACTCTACACTGCTCATTATAGATTCTGAGGACGAGTTCACTTAGCCTGCGCTGTGTCTAGAGTTTTTTGTAGTTTTTAACTGTCCATAAAGTTAGTAACTAACGTTTGATTGAGGTTAACGAATTCAGTTGATGTATGTTCCTCGTATGACCACCTCAAATAGAAAAGAAAACGAAACCAAAGCCACTTCAATATTTAACAAGCGTTTGCGCGCATCGTGCCGCGTTTATGCTCATCCGAGTGGTTATGACGTCATCGTCATCTTGTGGAGTTTTTCCTTTCGTTTCCATATCCATAGGAAGACGGGACATCAGACACTCGGCTGAAATTGGCATTTGTAATATTTACTACGAAAAATAAAGCTTTGTGTTTGCACAAGATGTAGTCAGAATGAGACAGTATGTTATTGTTGGCAAGACAGGCTTATTATCGCTTTCTCTTATGTATGGCGTTTTTCAATGTCTGCTAAAAGGTTGAAACAATAGTACAAAAAAAATATCTCACCAGGTTACCAGAGCCGGACTACACCATGGGTGCGATGCAAAGCGAAACGCGTGGCGTACAAATTCCGTTACGCAAGAAATCTGTGAAAAGCAGCGAGGTCATGATATCAGTATATTTGTACTACTGCACGCACCCGATGGGTAGGAATTCAGCTGATTTGTCTTCCTCTTAAGCCTACCTCGTATAGAGAATACAAAACCAAAGCCACTTCAATGCTGAACAAGCGTACTTGCCATATTCCTCTGTGAATGCCTCACGCTCTGTTTTGTAGGCTGAGAACAGGAGATTAGGGATAACTGGTCAGATGCGAACATCCCAGGTATTAAGAAATTTTCAGTGAGGCAATTAAATTTAAATTAGAAAGATAGATGGTTATTGAAAATAAACCTATCGCACCCTTGCAAGGCCAAATTACTGAGTATTGGAGCAATGGTCCCCAATAAGGCCACGCGACTTACGATTAGGCTACTAAGAACCAACCACGTAGGTTTAAAGGTGAACCTTTCATAGACTTCTATCTGGTTGGGAAGGAGATAACATTGGAATTGGGGACACCAACTAACGTATTGTTTATAAGTAAAAACTTCTTTTTTATTTTAAAATGAGAAAATCCCGACGTTTCGGGTCCAACTCGGACCCTTCTTCAGGGGTGACTGTGGGACACCAGAGAGCAACAAAGTTCATGGCGCATTCTCTTCATTTCGAGGGGTCACGC
>JALIZH010005351.1:0-11383 GCA_030522465.1 Rhipicephalus appendiculatus | reverse complement strand
GGTGGCCTGCCGGACAGGAGTTCCTACATTCTGAATACGCCTTGCTTTCTTCGACACGTAGTTAGTCACTTTTTTACACACCTTCCCTTTCTTAACTCTCGACGGTACTATTTAAATTTTACTTTGTTTGATAGGCACAAATTAGCATGTCGCAAACTCTATCAAGCATTTTCAAAAGGACTGGCTCCCCTTTCGCGATGTCGTCGCTTCAGTTTACACTGACGAAGCCGAATTTAGCTTTTCAGTCCACAACCTCGCAAGAGCCATGTGGACGAGCAGCAAACTTGTCACAGTTGCCCTGATTGTCAACGGCCTGTGAATAAACTGAGACCAATGAAAGCAGGAATAATAAAGAAAACGAAATTACGAAAGCGCCTGTACAATAAGTCATCTTGTCTATTTGTTTTGACAAGCCAATCCCTTTCATATTATTCAAGAGGGCCACGTTTCTTGACAGAACTAATTAGCAAAACAAGCGGCTCGTCGCTGACTGCACGAAATCGATAACCTGAATACAGGCTTGATTGTTCCTTTTCATTTGAAGCTGCGGCTGTTTTATTTTTCTCAAATGTTGTGCTTCGTGTTTATGTAGTTTGATATCTCAATGAATTTCGGGAGCTGACCTTAAAGGGACACTGAAGAGAAAAACGATTTTTTGTTTATTAGTAAAGTACAAATCCACAACCCCGAAAATGCCAGCCTTACCGCGAGACGACGCTTGGAAAGCAAGCAAACGAGCGAAAAAGAAAATGCGGGTGGAGACGCCACCTTCAGATTCCCGCACCCCAAAAACCGTGACGTAGAAGATTTTGACGGCGTCTACTAGGTCCTACGTAATTCCTAATCGGGCCCTGAAAACATTCGATCTCAGTGCAAGTGAGGTGAGCAGATGCATTAATAAATTTCGATAATAGACGCTGAGTTTTAGGCAGTACGCCTTCGCGGAGGATTCCCTTTGGATTTAGGAACTACAATAAAGCGAATAATATATCATTATTAAACCAGATTCGTGAGACAATGTATTGCACACGGCGTGAAGATATTCGTCGTTTGAGGAGTTAATGTAGAAAGCCTCACAAAAAATATAAAAATAATAATCGAATAACACAATCATCAGCTAGCACGTCTGTGCATGTTATTTAAGGAATAATGTCTATATTTATGCTCAGAATATATATCACATTTTTTTTATTTTGCTGTTTTGTTTATTCCAGTAGGGGGGTGGGGTGGGGGTGGGAGGGGGGTACAAATTTATGAAACAAAGTTTTCCTTTTTTTTAAGATTACAATTCTACATCACGGCAGTTCAGGGAGATTTTATGTTACAAACAATCTAAAGCACAAAACAAGATATTCTGGTCGTTCGGAATGTTGGTGCCAAATTATTGCTGGTGCACGAGGCCAGAAAGGGAACTGGGCATTCAGCAACGTGGAGAGTTCGGCGAGTTGGTACGAGTTCCTTCTGGTCGAACTGCGCAGTGGGACGAGAAAGGAAGACTGCGCTTGTTTGTCTTGCCTTCTCTTCGTGTCTCGTCCCACTGCGCAGTTCGACTAGGATGAGCATTCAGTATTCAGGGAAGACGTGACTTCCGGTTGATCCATCATACTATAGGCTGTAGCGCTGTTGCGTTCACATATCAGACTTCTCCACACTGTACCTTGGCAGTTCGAGGCAGTGTACCGAAAACTGCGGGTGGTTCGGCACTCAGCATATATTGTTGTATGCACAGTGCTGCGTCTCTTTTTGACCATGTATATTGGCCACATTTCCTAAACTGTGTGTGTATCTTTCCAACTATCCTGCGCATGTTTCAGCTGAAGGAAGACATATGAACCAAATTCACAGTCGTAAAGCCGGTGAACTTCTACACCTGCGGGAAGTGCAGGTAGCTCACTGTAAGATTTAATTTCCACAAGATGCGAACGGCACTAAACACTGCACCTGTGTTAGTCATAGCTTTCGCAAAGACGGCAGCTTTCGAGATAACCCCAAATGGATACTACGCCAAGGGTGGAAACTGGAACCATAAATCTACGTACGCTGCTACCTAAGTGTATGGATATCCGAAAGTGTTACAAATCATACACGATATCACACGTACGCACGAGGTCATGGACGCGGTCATACCTTGTCTCATCCCGTTACAGAGCTCACGGATCTGAGAAAGCATAGGAACCACAAACCACAAAATTAAATCTCAGCGGGATTGCTTCGTGATTAAATCTTAGTGGGAATGTAGCGAGAAAAGCGATATAATCACTAGTCTTTGAGAGTAAAAGACTGGATTCCAAGAGAGGGCAAGCGCGAGAAGGGGAGGCCGAAAGCTCGGTGGGCCGCATGAGATGGAGGAGTTCCGCGAGGATAACGTCGCTGCAGTAAGCACAAGACCGGGTTAATTGGCGAAACATGAGAGAGGCATTTTGCCCTGCAGAGGGCGTAGTAAGACTGATGTAGATGATTGCTTCGGCCCTCTACTCTGGTAGGTGGTAGAATTCGTGGACACTGAGGCAAGATTTGCCTCGCATAATGACACTGCATATGTGTATGGTTTATTTCCTCTGCAGGCCGGATATGCACCCAATGTTTCCTTATGTAACCAGAAGCTTCGCCTTCGATCGTTATGGGAAGTTTTTAATATCCGGGGCTCTACCACATAGTCACCGTGAATACTGCTATGGTCTCAGGCCGATAGGAGGACTTCCTATCCCACAAGGAACCCTAAATGCAGCAGCGACCCAAATATCGTATGTATGACCATATTTGTAGTGAAATCCGCCCTGCATAAATATTGAGAATGGCAGGTCTTATGACGACAAGAAGAAATCACTCAGATTGGTATGATGACATGATATCTATGCAAAAAGAAGAATGCCTGCATGCTTTCATGGCACAGTTCACACTCTCATTAGGATTCAACAACGTGTTTCCTTTAGAAGAGCGGACTGTTGGGCGAGTTGGTGATACATTACGGGGAAACTGCGCCAAACCTTGTCCTTTGTCCACGTTTTT
This sequence comes from Rhipicephalus appendiculatus, assembly GCA_030522465.1. NCBI lineage: Eukaryota > Metazoa > Arthropoda > Arachnida > Ixodida > Ixodidae > Rhipicephalus > Rhipicephalus appendiculatus. The sequence goes on along the minus strand of JALIZH010005351.1, from coordinate 8,374 downwards.
TTCGCGCAGTTTCCCCCGTAGTGTTTCCTTTAATAATGGAGCTTTAGTGTCTGCCTGCAATGCTTCTCTTGCAGTTATATTTAGTTAAAGGAAACCTCAAGTGCTTTGATGATTTAAAAGAAACGTTATTGTTCGGCAATTGCATGTTCTTTACAAGGTATAGCACTCGGTACTTGTCGTTCTATTCAAGCTATTTTCCTCCTTTATAATGCAATCGACATACATGTACTTTAAGCAGGCAACGCGATTCCAAAGGAGCAATGGAAGTCACAACCAAGGTTAGAAATAATAAATGCGCCAAAGTGCGCGAGGTGCCTAATCTTCACCGCCCATTTCAAATACCTGCCTGTCTACGCCACCGTACCAGTACCCAGAACCCCAATACCCTGACTGTATATAACACGAGAAGCAGAGAGTTCTCGACTCTGACGGCCTTAGGCTTGACTGGTTATCACCCGGCTGGCTTGAACAATGACGCAAGAAAGCTCCCCACGTGAAAAGCGACATACGCTACTGCGGAAGTGGTGATAAGCGGAAACGGATGTTTGGAAACCTGGAAGATATGGTTAATACCCGATTGGAGTGCAGTCACGGAAGTAAGCCGCGAAGAGGGGAAGTGAGTGAAACATAGTTTTTGTTGCTGCGCGTAGCCGCCATGAAGACGATAGGACACGCACGGAACATTCAAAGAAAGAAAGAAAAAAAAAACAAGCTACCGGAACGCCTGTAGTGACAGCAAGAAACATCTATAAGGACTAGAAAACGGGATTTCCTTCCGAGAAGCGTGTCAAAGCAAACACCCACGATTCCCTGACGCGTCAACCTCATTTCCTTTTCCAGGTTACTCGGGCTATTCCGACAGGTCAGAAGCTATGACGTTTTCCTAGATGCCGCGCACAGGGTATAAGCGGTAAGGCAGGTGATCTAGTGTCAGGAATCGAATACGTATCACAAGCACACCATTTCCGCCGTTTCCGTTCCCTCTCGAAATTGAAAGCGGCGCTGGCCGAAGAAAGCGCCTGTTTTCTAGTGCCAGCGAAAAAAAAAAAAGATAATATCACTATGCAAAGCAGCAGTGACCGAAAAGGATAGAGGGACCAGAAAAGAAAATATCTAAGTGAAAACAACAGAGTGGCTAGAAAATTGCGGCAGTTTTCTCGATTCATACTTTCTGTGACATCTGCTCGGATACTTTTTTTTCTATTTATTCACTACCCTCATCGCCATTTGCACGCATTACAGGAGGGGGTATATATACCACTACGTCAATTTTCATTCATTTCTACACACACTGCGGCATCTGCTCGGATACAATTATTATCTTTTTTTTGACTACCTGCATCGCCATTCGCAGACATTACAAAAGGGGCTATATTCATCACTAGATCAACTGTCATTCATTTCTACAAACAAAGCGTGGTAAAGTGGTTATTACGTTAAATTTCTGCAATATTTGACGGTAGAGCATTCCACTCGCGTGTGGTCCTACGAAAAAAATACGTAACACAAAGCGTCACCTTTGAAAGGAAATTCATGAATTTTCAGTGCATGGTCACTTCTACGCGGAATATATGATGGTAATGTAATGTATTTGTTTCTGTCTATGCCTCTTTTCGAGTGATAAATACGGGGAAAAGATTCGAGTCTGAGCGCCTTTAAGTCCTGCCAATCAAGTGCGCCCTTACTTTCAGTAACCCCGCTCTTTTGAACCGTGTAATGGAGTGTGCTTCATTAAAATCACACTATACTCAGAAGCATGAGTAAATTGCCATCGCAAGAAACTGAAAGCTTTGAAGATACCAGACTAATAGAAGTATTGAGGTTCCGCTGACGACGAATACTTTTAGATCGTGATGAGCAGCAAGAACAATTTTCGAACGGAACACTACACCTCGAAGTTTGCTCACCCAAGATCTTGCACACACAAGCAGGGATAGCGAATAGTAAGCCTACCTGCTTGTAACAGAAGCTATCTGAAGCGAAATGACAAGATCTAACCAAACTTACAATTTAGGTGGCTTGAGGTGAAGACGGTGAACACACAAAGCGTTCATCAGAAAAACTCGCCACCCGGAAAACTGCTCGGTGCGTTGACGTTTTACCCACAGTCCTTCAACAACCGCAAACTATATTAGCGATTGACGGTTTGCTTAAGGCAGTAAATGAAGGATTCTGGTCAGATAAGCTGAAATATGCCGCACCTTACTGAAATATAACGTTTAAAACAGACAAATAAAATGATAACTAAGTGATCTGTTCTGAACGAAGTTTAAATGGGTGTTCGAATTTTCGGCATGAAGGAGATGCACTTATAAACGCTGGAAATTACGCATATTGCTAGTGAGAAACTGCACTACGTTTAATTGCGAGATATAGACGAGGCCTAAAGTGCTTGAGTTTATATTTAATTTGATAGAAAGGAAACTGCGAAACCACGTTTATAATTTAATAGAATGGATTCAAAGGAACCACGTTTCTTTACTTCCTTTGCACTAAACCAAGACCGGACATATTGAAACAGGCCAGTACGGAGCGAATAATGTTAACATTGTATCCAACGTGAAAGTCACGCTTAGGAAAAAAATTTAGAAAGTGAAAGGGCAGAATGGGAAACCTGATACGTTAAATAAAGGTGGTGCGCGCTCAATATTAAGAACCACCACTGCAATCAAAACTCCGTGTTGAAATAAAGGAAGGAAGGAAAACAAGAGAGAGGAAAGGCAGGGATGTTAACCAGTTTGGCATAACCGGTATGCTACCCTGCACAGGGGGGAAGGGATGGGGGGAGATCGAAAGAAGAGTAAAGAAAAAGAGAAAGGGGAGGAGCACACACGCACGCACATAACGTCAAAGCGCAGAGCGGCAGTCGTGTGCGATATACGTCATCATTGAGTCTACAGCCGCTCGTGCAAGTCTGTTGTCCTCAGGAATTTTAGCAATGCCTTGGTTGCTTGAATTTTCGATGGCTGGAGAATGGCATCTAGCGTCATCGTTCTGTTGTCGAGACGAGCGAGGGCGGATGAGAGGGATCGTCTCTGCACAGCGTAGCGAGGACAGTCGCAGAAGATATGCTGTAAAGTCTCCTCGGTACCGCAGGCGTCGCAAGTAGCGTTGTCGGCCATCCCTATGCGAAACGAATAAGACTTCGTGAAAGCCACTCGAAGCAATAAGCGGCAGAGCAGAGTGTCCTCTCTTCGGTGGAGTCCCGTTGGTATTTGAGATCGCCGCAACGCGTTTAGGTGGTGTTGCCGATAGTTTTGGCTCCTTGGTGCATTCAGTATTGCGATATCCTTTGCGACCTTTTGAAGCATGGCAGCAGCATCAGACCTTGAAAGGGGTATAGCCTCTTCCTTGTCGCCTTGCAAAGCTGACCGGGCAGCACTGTCGGCATGTTCGTTGCCAATCACGCCGCAGTGACTTGGCAACCATTGAAATGTCACTTGGTGCCCCTTCTCAAGTGACGTATGAATGAGGTGTCTAATCTCAAAAACTAGTTGTTCATATGGTCCACGCCGCAGGGCTGACAAGAGAGATTGTAGCGCTGCTTTTGAGTCACTAAAGATGGACCATCGCTGCGGTTGTTCGCGATCGACAACACAAAGTGCAGCGCGAAGAGCGGCGAGTTCCGCAGCCGTTGATGTTGTTGGGTGGTCGGTCTTAAAGCCAATAGTTACGCCTCTCGCTGGGACAACCACTGCTCCGGACGAATTTCGCATGGTCGTTGAGCCGTCGGTGTAAATATGCATGTGGTCGGTGTATTTCTCATGCAGTAGAAGAAGAGATAGCTGTTTCAGGACAGGCGATGACAAATCGGATTTTTTCTTGATTCCTGGTACACTGAGGTGCACTGCAGGACGAGTCAAACACCAAGGTGGAATCGATGGTTTGGATGCGGGGCTGAAGCCGGACGGTAGGTTGGCGGAGTAGCTCAAGATTGTTGCGCAGTATGATGCTTGCGGTCTGTCTGAGGGCAGTGTTGCCAGATGGTGGCTAGGGGCTCGAGCAAAATGCCTGATGTGGGCTCTCAAGGCTTCCAACGCAATGTGCGTTTGTATCGGTTGGTCCTTGGCGACGGCAATCGTCGCCTCTGTTGGCGCACATTTGGGCAGACCTAGGCAAACTCTGAGTGCCTGAGCTTGTGCAGCCTGTAGAACCCGAAGATTCGTCTTGCAGGTGTTGGTTAGTACAGGCAGACTATATCTCAGAAATCCGAGAAAGAGTGCTCTGTACAATTCCAACATAGCATCTACTGACATGCCCCAGTTTTTCCCTCCCAAGAACTTGAACAGCTGGGCGGTTGCCGTCAGGCGCTTCTTCAAGTAGGCTACGTGTGGGCTCCAGTTGAGGTTTCTGTCAATAATTATACCGAGAAATTTGTAGGTTCTGGCATAAGAAATCGTCTGCCCGTCAATAGAAATGATATAGGGTGTCATTCGTTTGCGCGTGAACGCAACCAATGCACATTTTTCCGGGGATATTTTGAGGCCCTGTTTGCTAAGGTAGTGCGCTGTCAAGGTTGCAGCCTTTTGAAGTCTCGCACGTATTTGAGGTCGTGTAACAGCTGAGGTCCAGACACATATATCGTCTGCGTATATAGATATCTTGATCGTACTTGGCAGGTATTCGGCAAGTTGAATGAGGGCGAGATTGAATAGTATGGGGCTTAGTACTCCGCCTTGAGGAACGCCTCGGCAGGTATAGTGTCGTGTGGTAGGGCCGTCGTCAGTCGACACAAAGAATGATCGTGCAGTCAGGTAGCTACCAATCCATCGAAGAACTCGCCCACCAAGACCGACCACCTCAAGTGCATCGATAATAGCCTCATGTAGAACATTATCATAGGCACCTTTCACATCCAAAAACAATGCTGCCGATAGTCGCTTGCGTGATCTCTGCTGCTGAACGTACGTAACGAGATCCAGAACATTGTCTATGCATGAACGGTCGCGTCGAAAACCAGCCATGGAGTTTGGATAGATATGGTAATGTTCGAGATACCACTCCAGGCGGCCATAGATCATTCGTTCCATTATCTTCCCCACGCAGCTGGCCAATGCAATAGGGCGATACGAGGCAAGTTGAAGTGGGGACTTGCCTTGCTTCAGGAGTGGTACCAATCGGCTCGTCTTCCAGTCGTCAGGAACGTTGCCCTCTTGCCACGAGTTGTTGTAGAGTCGCAGTAGTTCTCCCCGCGCGGCCTCACCAAGATTGCACAAGGCTCGGTACGATATGCCATCTGGCCCCGGAGATGAAGAACGTCTGCATGAAGCCAGTGCTGCCTCGAGTTCCTCCATCGTAAAAGGAAGGTCCATTCGGCTATCACGGGAACAGGGGATGGCACTTCCGGCAACAGGATCTGGACGAACCGTTTGGTCGGCGATTCTCGCGCAAAAATCTTCTGCAACTTCAATGTCTTGTCGCTTTTGAAAAAGGGCCAGCGCCTTGAAGGGAAAGCGCTGTTCAGGATGGCAGCGCAAACCACGCACCGTTCTCCAGATCTGAGAAAGGGGCTTGCGGGGGGTCTAATTTCTGGCAAAACGTTGTCCACCGTTGAGAGGCCAATCTGTCCATACGACGCTGAATTTTCTTTTGCATTCGTCTGGCTGTCCTAAGGTCATGTATGGACTTGGTACGCCGATATCGTCGTTCCGCACGGCGGCGAAGCGCTCGAAGTCGTTCCAATTCTGTATCGAAATCGTCCCGCTTAGAAGGAATCACGATCGGGCGCGTTGCGTCTTGTATTGTGCACTTGATTGCTTGTTCTAGCCCAGCAGGTAGGCCCGCTTGGCAAGCTTCTTCCATATCCGACTTGAAAGTGGTCCAGTTAGTCATTCTGATGGTCTTCTGTAGACAAGACTTGGAGAGCCCTTTGATGTGAAGATAGGTAGGAACGTGATCACTTCCGTGTGTCTCAATATCCGAGAACCATTTAACACGTCTGGTGAAGGAGCTTGAGACGAAAGTGAGATCAAGGCAGCTACCGTACGTCACACCCCGAAGAAACGTTGGGCTGCCATCATTCAGGAGAGAAAGGCCATGATTCGAGGCGAAACTTGCCAATCTTCGTCCTCTTGCGTTTGTCCTTGTGCTTCCCCACGCCAGATGATGCGCATTAAAATCTCCTATAATGATCCAAGGAGCCGGACATGCAGTCAATATATGTTCTAATCTTCGTGAATTAAAAGTACTCGAGGGCGATATATAAACGCCGATTAAAGTAAACATGAGTTTGCTCTTTTTCACAGTCAGACACACATACTGATTGTCATCATCAGGCGCAGTTGGCTGTAGCAAATAAGTGAGGTCGCGCCGAACATAAACGATAATTTTGCTGCATGCCCCATTTGTTGAGGACATGGCAGGTTCGTACCCCGATAATCTGACTGGTTCCGATATATTGGGCTCGCAAATGACGATGAGGGGGAAACCGTTAGTGCGCACAAATTGACGAAAATCAGAAAGGCGTGATTTGAGTCCTCTGGCATTCCACTGGATGATGGACGCTGTCTTGACTTCCGATCGAAAAGACGGGTTGTTGGTAGCCATGGCTTTACTCAAGAGATTCAAGCACTGGGCTCAAGGCGTCCAGTACTTTTAGTGCACTCCGTGCAGGCGTTGTCCCCATGTCCAATAAGACCTCTCGAATGGCGCCCATGAGGGAACGAAGCATAGAGATCACTTGACGATGTGCCCTAGGCGCGTCATCAGCGGCGGGTGATGTCTCTAGAGGAGGCGTCACCTCCTGACGTTCCTTGGCAAGTACGCGGTTCGGAAGCGCAGGCCATTCCTTTGGGGTAAGATTCCTATCCGCTGGTGTCCTTGAGCTGGTTGGCCCTTTCGCAGTTTGGCTGTGTAGTGCCGCATTGGAGTGGGCGCTGCCGTTTCGTGCATGAGCCTTGTTTGAGGTCGATCGATGGCGCCGCCGGCCGCGTCGACGTCGAACTGCTTCGGCAGCCTCTCTGTGGGTCGAGTTGTCTCTCGCCATTTGTTTTAGAACAGCACGCTCCTTCTTGATGCGAGGACAGTCTTTCGACGAGGCAGCGTGAGAGCCATCACAGTTGGCGCACTTCAGAACAGTGGAGCGGCAGGTCTCTTCCGCGTGTGGTTCAGCGCACCGGGGGCACAATAACGAGTTGGGGCACACGCCCTTGACGTGCCCTAACTTGAAACACTGATGGCATTGAAGTGGCTTCTGTATGAATGGGCGAACAGGGTGTCGGAAATGCCCGACTTTGACGTGGGAACTATCCCCCTTGAATATCACTTTTACACACCGTGACTGACCAAGGCGGCGCACTTGCGTGATGACGATGCCCTCATTTGCCGGTTTGATGAGGGTAGGTAGGTCCGCGTTGGGAATTGCAACATCGATGTCGTAAACCACACCAGCTATGGATGTATCGTCCATCGGAATAAAGGGACGCACTTTGATGCCGCCTAGCTCCGTGATTTGCTGAAGTTTTCCGAGAGCACTCACATGGACCACGTCTATAGCAAGGATGTTCTTCCGTGTATTGATTCTAATGTCTTTGATCTCATTGGGCACCGCACATTCTAGATAAGCGGATAGGGCTTGCCTGTTCAGCAATCGTAGGTTGCCCGATTCTTCCGGCACGAAGATGATGACGTGCGGCCAACGTTCAAGCCTCGTCTTCATAGTCGCTGTACTCGCAGGAGTTGACGGAGTCACGTTGAAGATCTTCCTCTTCGCCCTCTTGCTCTGGACGGGGATAAAACCGTCGTCTGATGAGTCATCGCCCGAGAGTGAGTACAGCTCTGTGTCCTCGGTGTCACTGAGGAAGCCTCCTCGTTTCCTCGAGGTTGACAGCCGTGATGACTTCTGGCCAGGCGGGCCTCGGGAGGGCTCCGCGTCCATGGCCGCAAGACGGGGAGCCGAGGCACCAGGAAATACCGTAGATTTCACCGAAAAACTCAGAGAGCACCGAGAGAAGCGTTCAGGGGATAGAACACTTCGTCGTCGTCTCCCGTTGAAATAAAGATGTCTAAAAAAAAGAATAAGAAGAAAGCTAGCTTGAAAATCCATGCAGTGGGCTGAACCAATTTCGATATTTGAGTTTTAATGAGTTGAGTAAGGATGATGACCAATATGACAAACAGGAGGGCGAGCAGCAAAATATAAAAAAAAACTTCCCCATCTCCCGCTAAAGGGAACCATGTGTGGATGCGAAGCAGCGGGGAAATAATCAGCTTGAGCGGGAGGAACGTCGCCGCTCTCATTTATGTGAACTCATTTATGTGAAATATGTGAACATTTTACGTTTGACTATATTTTGGTGTCTACATTTCGCATTGTTCCTTCTTAATAATTGTACGGTTTTCGCCTTCCTTCTTTTTCATGTTTGTTTTTGTTTTA
>JALIZH010005350.1:0-70994 GCA_030522465.1 Rhipicephalus appendiculatus | reverse complement strand
ACGAAAAGAGAACTTGCCACCGGCAGGATCCGAACCTGCGACCTTTGAATAACGCGTCCCATGCTCTACCACTGAGCTACGGTGGCGGTCATCCCTCCGTCCACTTTGTAGGGTATATATGTGCATTTTTCAAACGTGGGAGCGTCAGTCAGCGCCGCCTGTTGCCATTACGGCGAGTGTGCAACACACTTTTTGCCTGTAGGCGTCACGTAGCATGTGATCTTATAACGAGCGGGCAGCTCAATAATAATCCCTCAGTCAGCGCCGCCTGTTGCCATTACGTCCACTTTTCTTTCTTCACATTCACATTACAATTACTTCTAATAACGTCCCCTATACTTTCCTTGGCATCATTGTCTGTTAGTTCTCATTAATGATGTGTTTAACAAGGCAAACGAGCCCTTAGGTTCACACTTCTTTTCCTTCGTTCATACCGAGGGTCTCGTTCTGGCAGACTTGTTGCCTTCAGGTGGTATGCGAGGGATTATTATTCAGCTGCCCGCTCGTTATAAGATCACGTGCTACGTGACGCCTTTAGGCAAAAAGAGTGTTCCACATTCGCCGTAATGGCAACAGGCGGCGCTGACTGACGCTCCCACGTTTAAAAAATGCACATATATGCCCTACAAAGTGCACGGAGGGATGACAGCCACCGTAGCTCAGTGGTAGAGCATCGGACGCGTTACTCGAAGGTCGCAGGTTCGGATCCTGCCGGTGGCAAGTTATCTTTTTCGTCCACTTGTCTTTCTTCACATTCACGTTACAATTACTTCTAATAACGTCCCCTATACTTTCCTTGGCATTACTCATTAATGATGTGTTTAACAAAGCAAACGAACCCTTAAGTTCACACTTCTTTCCCTTATATATATATATATATATATATCGCCACGTTTCTTATTTTCCCTTTTTGCTGTATTCGGTTTTCGCCCAGAAAGACTGTCAGCAATGCTCAGCGCAAACCACGCCTCTTTGTTCTAGACGCTTCGCGATTATTGTAGATGGTTTTGTTAAGATTGCGCGCAAGACGCGAACACTCGAACTTATTCCAGAGCTTGCGCGACAACCAGTGATAAGGCTGGAATATTCTATGGCACATGTATAAATGCCAGCGCGCTCCACCGCTCGTCAGATTATCGACGGCCGACGCTCTGTTCGCCGCTATCAGTGCCAGTGTGCATTGCTGTAGCTTGACTCTGTTTCCCGACCACAAGTTCGGCCAAATAAAGAGTTTCTTTTTTTTCATGCCGACTGTTGCCTTCGTCGACGTCACGACCACGTGACATCTGGTGGAGGTGCTGCTTCTTTCATGTACCGGACGCCCCCGTCATGTTGTGAACCGAGCCCCAGCCGTGAAGGAGCCGTCGACGCCAGCCTCGATCAGCGAGCCAGCCGCAGGCGACGAGGGCTAGATCCAGAGTTCGGGCCCCTACCGGCTAAGACTAGCATGACCAAGGCCACGAACACTACTACGGCAACAATGACAGCCACGGTACCAACACCCACCACGGTTGTGATGCAGCAGCCAAGGGAGCCACCGACATTCCATGGATCATCGTTTGAAGACCCGGAGACATGGCTGGAGACGTACGAACGAGCGGCCACCTTCAACCACTGGGACACGGAAGAGAAGCTGCGTCGCGTCTACTTCTACCTGGAAGACGCGGCAAGACCTGGTTCGAGAATCGGTTGTCTGGACTTCAAACCTGGGATCTCTTCCGCGGCGCATTCCTTGACATGTTCACGAGCGTGGCCCGCAAAGAAAGGGCCGCTTCTTTGCTGGAGACACGGGTACGACTACCCAACGAAAACGTCACCATCTTCACGGAAGAGATGACCCGACTGTTTCGCCAGGCCGACGCTGCCATGACCGAAGACAATAAAGTTCGCTTTCTTATGCGAGGAGTGAAGCAGGACCTCTTCGCCGGGCTGATGCGGGATCCACCCAAGACCGTCCAGGAATTCCTGTCGGAGACGACGACGATCGAGAAGACGCTGGAAATGCGCACCTGTCAATACAATCGCCACTCAATTCAAGACAGCGCGGCTGTTCATGCCCTCGGCTCCAACGAATTGCGTGAAATGATCCGAGCCATTGTGCGAGAAGAGCTGCGAAAGCTCGCACCTTCTCCGCAACCTGTAGTGGCGTCGATTGAGGACGTTATACGAGAGGAAATTCAACATTCACTAAGTGTTCCTCGGCCAGCCCCACCGCTGCCACAAGCCATGACCTACGCTGCTGCTGCCCGCCGTCACGTCCCCCCCTCCGCGCCCACACCAAGATGCCGCCCCGCAGCACTTCCGTCGCCAGACGCTGCCGCCACCACCACCGCCCTACCGTCCTCCCATCGGCCAGCGCTACACACCTAGGGAAAACCGACGTTTGGCGCGCCCCTGACAACCGCCCGCTATGCTACCACTGCGGGAGGCCGGCCACACGTACCGCCGCTGCCAGTACCGACAGATGGGGCTACGTGGTTTAGCCGTCAACGCGCCGCGTCTGCAGCCGGGTGAACGACCTCGCGACATCGCCGACTACATTACCGGAGCACAGTGGCAAGAACGATGACCATCCCGTTCGCCATCGCCCGGCCGCTACATGTCGCCGCACCGCCGGCAGTACACTGGCCCAACCCGGGGCCGGTCGCCTAGCCCCTATCCGGACAACCGATGGAGGAGCGGTTGCTGCACGACGAAATGCTGAACATCCTCCGCAGCCGCCGACGACGCTGCGACGAAACGTGAAGAACGCGCCGCATGCCGATCATAGCCCTGCCGACGAAACGTCGCGGACCGGCGAAGACGTGACGACGCAACATGGAAGCAGCGCAACAAATCGACGCAGCCGTGACCCAACGCCACGACCTAACTGCAACGCGAGACGACGAACGAGCCACCTCGATGTTCTTATCGATGGCCATATCGTCACAGCTCTCGTCGACACCGGAGCGGCCTATTCTGTCATCAGTGGACCGTTCGCCGCGAAGTTGAAGAAAGTCAAGACCGCCTGGGAAGGCCCTGAGATCCGGACAGCTGGAGGTCACCTAGTAACGCCGGCAGGAATTTGCACAGCGAGAGTCTCCATTAACAACCGGATTTATCCAGCAAGCTTTGTAGTCCTACAGCGTCGCTCCAGAGACGTCATCCTTGGTATAGACTTCTTAAGCCTTCATGGTGCAGTCATCAATCTTCGATCCAAGTCGATAACGTTATCCACTGAAAAAGCACTACCACCGCATATGCCGTCAGGAAAGCATGCCTTGGATTTGCTGGACGACCAAGTCACCATTCCCCCCTCGCTCCAGCGTCAACATTTCCGTCGGCACTAAGAAATCAACAGATATGCAAGGCGTCGTTGAAGGCGACCAGCACCTGTTGATCAACCGCGAGATTTGCGTTGCCAGAAGAATAGCCGAGCTGCAAGCAGGGAACGCAACACTCATCCTCACGAACTTCAGCAACGAGTACAAGCACATGAGCAAAGGCACAACGGTTGCCCACATCGAAGAAATAGTGGAACCCAGCAACGCTTTCGCCCTCGCCGAGTCTACCGAACTTGCTACGACGCACCAAGATCAACTAGCTTTCGACGTTAACGCGAGTCTTCCGACGCATAAGCAAGAACAGCTCAGAGCTCTGCTCCTGCAATACAAGGACTGTTTTTCATCGTCGTCAACAATTCGGCAGACCCCGGTCGCAAAACATCGCATCATAACAGAAGAAAGGACAGGCCACTCCGTCAGAGCCCGCACAGAGTTTCGACGCGAGAACGCGAGGCCATAAGGAAACAAGTCGACGAAATGCTACGCGACGACATAATCCAGCCGTCCAAGAGTCCCTGGGCGTCTCCCGTGGTGTTGGTGAAGAAGAAGGACGGAACGCTACGTTTCTGTGTCGACTATCGTCGCCTGAACAAGATCACGAAGAAAGATGTGTACCCCATCCCACGGATAGACTACGCCCTGGATCGACTCCACAACGCGAAGTACTTTTCGTCGATGGACCTCAAGACAGGCTACTGGCAAATCGAAGTCGACGAGAGAGACCGAGAAAAGACGGCCTTCGTAACACCAGACGGCCTGTTCGAGTTCAAGGTCATGCCTTTTGGTCTTTGCTCGACCCCCGCGACCTTTCAACGCGTTATGTATACTGTACTGGACGGTTTGAAGTGGCAGACTTGCCTTGTGTACTTGGACGACGTCGTTGTCTTTTCCTCAAACTTCGACGAACACCTCCGGCGCCTTGCAGCTGTACTTCAAGCAATCAAGACCTCCGGACTCATCCTGAAGCCAGAAAACTGCCGCTTCGCGTACGAGGAACTTATGTTCTTGGGCCACGTTATAAGCATGTCCGGAGTACGCCCTGATCAGCACAAGAGAGCCGCCATCGCTACATTTTCGCCACCCGCCGACAAGAAGGCCGTGCGTCGATTTCTCGGCCTGTGCGCCTATTACACTCACTAACCTTACCAGGACCGACGTCGACTTCACGTGGGAAACGCCGCAAGAGAAAGGATTTCAAGAACTAAAACTACGCCTGCAAACGCCTCCGTTACTTGCGCACTTCGACGAACACGCCGAAACAGAAGTGCACACTGACGCAAGCAGCGTAGGACTCGGCGCCGTGCTTGTGCACAAGACGGACGGACTAGAAAGGGTTATTAGTTACGCTAGCCGGTCGCTATCCAAGGCAGAGGCCAACTATACCACAACAGAAAAGGAGTGCCTCGCCATCATCTGGGCTACGTCAAAGTTTCGCCCCTACCTCTACGGGAGGCCCATCGAAGTGTTGAGCGACCACCACGCCTTGTGTTGACTAGCTAACTTGAAGGACCCTTCAGGTCGCCTCGCAAGATGGAGTCTAAGGCTTCAAGAATTCGACATCACCGTCATTTAGAAGTCCGGACGAAAACACTCTGACGCCGACTGCTTGTCTCGCGCCCCCGTCGACCCGCCGCCGCAGGACGACCAGGAGGATGACTTCTTGGCAACCATGAGTGCCGACGACATCGCCGACCGACAGCGAGCCGACCCGGAACTCAGGGCCCTTGTGGAGTACCTCGAAGGCCAGACCGCCATTTTTTCGAGGGTATTCAAGCGAAGACTTGCGTCATTTTTCTTACGAAATGGCATTCTCATAAAGAAGAATTTCTCGCCACTTCGAGTCAACTACCTTGTTGTAGTGCCCTCTGCATTGCGACCAGAAATCCTCCAGGCCCTACACGACGACCCGACGGCTGGACACCTTGGACTTTCCCGCACGCTCGCAAGAGTACAGGAAAAGTACGTCTGGCCGCGCCTTGCCACTGACGTCACCCGCTACGTAAGGACGTGCCGAGACTGTCAGCGGCGGAAGACACTGCCCACAAGACCAGCAGGCTTCCTTCAGCCGATCGAGCCTCCTCGGCGACCGTTCCAGCAGATCGGGATGGACCTCCCGGGGCCGTTCTCAACGTCAACTTGCGGAAATAAATGGATCGTCGTAGCTACCGACTACCTCACCCGCTACGCCGAAACAACAGCCCTGCCCAAAGGCAGTGCCACCGAAGTAGCCAAGTTCTTCGTTGAGAACATCGTCCTTCGACATGGGGCCCCAAAGGTTCTCATCACCGACAGAGGTACGGCGTTTACTGCTGACTTAACTCATGCAATCTTGGGATACAGCCATACAAGCCACCGCCGGACCACCGCCTACCACCCACAGACCAATGGCCTAACCGAGCGTCTCAACAGGACCTTCACCGACCTGCTGGCCATATACGTCCACGCCGAGCACAAGACGTGGGATGCCATCCTTCCGTACGTGACCTTCGCATACAACACGGCCGTACAAGAAACGACGCAGATGACGCCATAGAAGTTGGTCTACGGACAGAGCCCGGCAACGACGCTTGACGCCATGTTCCCAAACGTCACCGACGAGGAAGACATCGAAGTCACCGCCTACCTACAGCGCGCCGAAGAAGCCCGACAACTCGCCCGCTTGCGTATCAAGAATCAACAGACGACTGACAGCCGCCGCTACAATCTTCGACGACGCTTCGTGGAATACCAGCCCGGCGACCGCGTTTGGGTGTGGACGCCGATACGCCGACGTGGACTCTGCGAAAAACTCCTTCGGCGATACTTCGGGTCATACAAAGTGCTTCGACGACTAGGCGCTCTGGACTACGAGGTTGTCCCGGACGGCATTACGAACTCTCAACGGCGCCGTGCGCGACCTGAAGTCGTGCATGTCGTGCGCCTCAAGCCGTATTACGCGCGTTTGCAAACCTGAGGACTGCACTTATTGCTCTATTATTGTACTTTCCTGCTTTCTTGTTGTTTATTGTTGCATGCATTTTTTTCCCATCGTGTCCTGTTTTTTTTTAAGCACCGGGACAATGCTTTTTCAGAGGGGGGCATTGCCACGTTTCTTATTTTCCCTTTTTTGCTGTAATCGCTTTTCGCCCAGAAAGACTGTCAGCAATGCTCAGCGCAAACCACGCCTCTTTGTTCGAGAAGCTTCGCGATTATTGTAGATCGTTTTGTTAAGATTGCGCGCAAGGCGCGAACACTCGAGCTTATTCCAGAGCTTGCGCGATAACCAGTGATAAGGCTGGAATATTCTATGGCACACGTATAAATGCCCGCGCGGTTCACCGCTCGTCAAATTATCGACGGACGACGCTATGTTCGCCGCTATCAGTGCCAGTGTGCATTGCTGCAGCTTGACTCTTAAGTTTCCCGGCCACAAGTTCGGCCAAATAAAGAGTTTCTTCTTTTTCACGCCGACTGTTGCCTTCGTCGACGTCACGACCACGTGACAATATATACAAGCATGGCGCACAGTGTGAGCAAGGCGGCTTCCCCCCCAGTCGCGAACGAGTTGGTACGCCACTGCCACCGCCGGACTGCCGCCTACCACCCATAGACCAATGGCCTCACCGAGCGTCTAAGCAAGACCATCGCCGACATGCTGGCCATGTACGTCGACGTCAAGCACAAGACGTGGGATGCAATCTTTCCGTACGTGACCTTCGCATACAACACGGCCGTCCAAGAAAGGACGCAGATGTCGGTTCATGCAAGGAGCCCGGCAACAACGCTCGACGCAATGTTACTCAATGTCACTGACGAAGAAAACCTCGACGTGACTGTCTACCTTCAGCGCGCCGAAGAAGCCAGACAACGCTTCGTGGAATACCAGCCCAGCGACCGTGTTTGGGTGTGGACACCGATACGCCGATGTGGATTAAGCGAAAAACTTCTGCGACGGTACTTCGGGCCATACAAGCTGATTCGACGTCTCGGCGCCCTGGACTACGAGGTTATCCCGGACGGCATTACACTCTCAATGGCGCCGTGCGCGACCTGAAGTCGCCGATGTCGTGCTCCTCAAGCCCTTTCATGCGCGTTAACGCGCCTGAGGACTGTAATTTTTGCTTTATTATTGCACTTGCATGCTTGTATCGATAGCTCCTTGTACTTTCTTGCTTTGGTATTGTACTTCCGTGTTCTGTCAAAGCATCGGGACGATACCTTTTCAGAGGGGGGCCAATGCCACACATGCTCCTTTCTTTCTATGTTTTACGTCGCCGGCCTATTGCACGTGTAGATAATGCCTTACGCAAGCCACGCCAGAATGTCTGAGAACATTCCAGATTATTTCAGGATCAGCTGCTAGGCTTGAACCCGCAAACGCGAACAGCGGAGTTTATTCTGGAACAAACTCAGCCACCAGCGATAACGCTCGAATGTTCGACGATAGGTGTATAAATGCCGACGCGCGTTGCCGCTGATCAGTTTATCGACGGCCGATGCTCTCTTCGTCGCTATCAGTGCACAGCGTGCATTGCTTGCTGTAGTTTGACTTTGGTTTCCCGGCCACAAGTTCGGCCAAATAAAGAGCTTCAACTTGGACACGCTGACTGCCGGCTTCGTCGACGTCACGACCACGTGACAATATCAGGAATGTCTGTGCCAATTTCAGATATATCAATAATGTCGAATGCATGTTGCAAGGTGACACATAATCGCCGTGGTTGAGTGGCTACGGAGCTCTGCTGCGGACCCGAGGGTCGTGGGTTGAATCACGATGGCAGTGTTCGCATTTCGGAGGAGCGAATTGGTAGAGGCCCGTGTTCTTTGCGATGTGAGGGCACGTTAAAGAACACTTGTTGGTCTACTTTTTTCGGATCCCCCCACTACGACGTGCCTCATAATCACATCGTGGTTTCGGCACGTAAAACCCCAGGTATTTAAATTTAAGGTGAAACATAGATGAAATTATTGATCGTAATGGCGTCTCACACTACGAATATTCAGTGTATAAGAGACATATATCGAGAATGCGGAATTCACTGTATATATATTTGCGCAGTTACGAAGCAAACAGACGTGTGGGGCACTCATGATCACCATTCATTATGTCCCTCCGTCAAGATACCAATGTCGCACTTAATTTCGCGCACTGCGCTCGATGCATTCCAACGAGCTTTTATCGCACATAATACCCTTTATTCAATTGCATTCTTTGTCCAACGATTCCTCATAAAAAAGTAATATAATAGAGCCTAAGAAAGTACTCCTACAATGTGGCATATCTCTTCGTCAGTTTGCATAGCTCATAGTTGTGGGATGGTTGAATCTATTTGGTGTGCGTTTGTGGGTTCCGTACTGCAGCTTCAGTAAAACATTATCAGATATCGCCTATCAACAAAAAAAATTGTCACACTCTCACCCCAAGGGCGAAGCGATGAATACGATACCAAAAAATTATAACGTCCCACGATGAACGGGAAGCAACTCGATACTTGCAGCGCGCCGCTGTAGCGCAAAAGACTGACGAAAAGACCACACACCGGACGAACGCAAACTAACAACTGTCTCATCTCGACACTTGCCCCACGCTGCGAAAACACGCAGAACGACGCTCAAAAAGAACGCACAGTTATACACAGGACGAACGAGAACTGACAACTGTCACACATGTTATTTCTTTGTGTTTGATGAGCGCGCAACAAGTGTCGACTCTGCCAGTGCCTCCTTGTTGAATACTGGGGGGACGTGGAGTGCCACTCTGCGTATCCTGCGGCGCGGGGACCTTGGAACGTTTGTTTTCCCGGTGTTCCACATCGCGAATACGTACAGAAATGAGCCACTTTTTAGTGCGCGACTCATGAGCATTTGAAACAAAACGTAGGAACGTTGCTCTAAAGTGCACCCTTAGCGCCATCTCGCAGGTGGTACTGAACACGCCGAAGCGCCTCCGAGATCTGCGTACCGCCAGCGGTAAATGGTGCACACAAATTACGCGGCGTTAGTATGCCAAGGAACGAGTGGCACGTGGCAGAGCTGTCTAACGCAGTAAGCTGCGGAGCGAGGGGTCACAGAATTGGAATCTGGCTGGCGCACTACCGAAGTTTTCTACCGATTTATATTTATCTGTGGCTTTCATATATGCGTGACATGACGGCGGCGGCAAAAATTGGCCGAGTGTCCCTATAATTTCTATCGCAATGAAAGTGGGGACTGCACCCTGTTGGGCGAGAGGACATATCGTGGCGCCACCATGCGCAGACATCCCTGTGACATTGTCATGTCATACGTGCACGGACACTGGTAAAGTGAAGACAACAAAGACGACAACGCTGTTGAGCCACCGTAATACGGACAACGCGAAGAAAACAAAGAAGGGGAGAGACGCGAGAAACCCTCGTGGCGCTAGCATCTGGCAAAAAGAAAGAGAAGCGCAGGAGCAGCGCGTAGGGGGAGAAGACCGGAGAACGGCGGAAGAAGCAGCCATGAAGAGGAGAAATCCCGGCTCCTGCCGATGCTCTCGGTCCTTGGGCTAATGGAACTAAACGGCGGGCACAAGTTCATAAGCTGTCCAACAGTGAAACTTCACTTCTGTCGTCCTGCGGTGTACGCACGCCATCCGTTCGCGACGCACAAGCCTGGTGACTTGACCTCCAATGGAACTACGAGCACCGCGGCAAGAACTCCTGAGCATCACTTCTGGGACGCTCCTGGCTACGGCACGGTGATGTGCGCTGCCTAACTTTCTTCTCTACCTATATGTAAACTGTAAAGTGTTCAGATACTACCTCTTCACTTATTGTGCATGACGCGAGTGTTGTGTTCTGTTATTGTATATTGTTTATAACGCGGGTGTTGTAAGAATTTATGGAACACATATGCGTGTGTGCGACAGAGAAAGCGTGCTTCGTCCTAATCTTTTGTTCATGTAATTCACGACTAAGAACCTGCTACGGTGAGTATTATACACCGTGACAGACGTGCAGGGTTGGATTGCACCACCAGCCCTCTCGCGCACAGCCCGCAGCCACTTTCGCGTCTACTTTTAAATGCGAATGCATTTCATAGTCGGGCTATGTCAGGCATCCGGCGTTGTCCGGCGTTGTCCGGCGTTGTCCAGCATTGTCCGCGGAGGAGGAGGATAGGTTGAGGAGGTAAGCACCGGCAGGTGTTAGATGTGAAGCATCTTATGGCGAAGCCTAATCCGGTGGTGGTGGCGGGCGGCGTGACCACCCTTACTGCGCATGCGCAAACCTTTTAAAAAGATAAAAATAAAAAACCTCCTCTCT
Organism: Rhipicephalus appendiculatus; assembly: GCA_030522465.1. Classification (NCBI taxonomy): domain Eukaryota; kingdom Metazoa; phylum Arthropoda; class Arachnida; order Ixodida; family Ixodidae; genus Rhipicephalus; species Rhipicephalus appendiculatus. The sequence continues at coordinate 60,406 of JALIZH010005350.1, read as the reverse complement.
CCCTCTCTCTCCTCTAGGCATCCCTCACCGCGGCAACCACACCCTCACTGCGCATGCGCCTCCCCTCCTCTCTCCCCTGCTACGCTCCCCCCCTCTCTCCTCTAGGCGTCCCTGCCCGCAGCGACCACACTCCCACTGCGCATGCGCGCCCCCCCCCTCTCTCTCTCCTCTCCTACGCTACCCCCCCCCTCTCTCGCCTCGCGACGCTGACACAGGCAGCGTCTGCTAGCGAGTTTCTTGGTTGAAAAAAACCGACTGCTCGCGCTGCACAACCGTTCACTGGCCACCCCGTATATATGGCAATGGATCTTGACCTCCAAGGTGGTGCCGGTGGGAGATTTCTCCTGTGCGTTGTTGAACAATAAAAATTCGCAGCGTGCGCTGCGCGTTAACTAAAAGCGGACTGCGAGTCTCTGTGTCCAGTCGGAGTCTTCTGTCTCTCATTGCACATTAGCAGCGATTGGCATGTTCCAGTAGGAAACACCGCTCCATCGCTGCGTGCTTTACGCATCCCCAGTTTTAAATGCGAATGCATTTCAAGTGCGTGAGGGCGCTCGCATCGCGGGAGCTCGGCGGAGCGATATATGAAAAAAAAATTAACAAAAAATAAAAAAGAATAAAAAATAAACAAAAAAATAAAAAAAATAAAAAAATAAATTAGAAAATAAAAATAATAAAAAAAAGAAATAAAAGAAGAAAAAAAAAACAGGCGCTGTGCCGTGCTCCCGACCGGGCTGCAGAAATTAGGCGCCTTTTTCCTTCTTCGAACCACAACCACCATATATAAATGGAGTGAAGCGCGCGCGAAATGCATTCGCATTTCCTCACGATTCCCTTCGGGGAGGTGGGGGCATTTTTTTTTTTTATGATTCTTGTTGTACTTCACTTCGACGAAATCAGTGAAGTACTGGAGCGGCTTCTTCACTGACTGTACGAAATGCTAAATAACTGCTCCGAAAAATTGTTACGCTTCTCAAAATGCCTGACTGCCGTCGTCGTTTGCTACGGTGACCAAGCGGGGGCCGAGCGCGCGGCTTTTGTAAAAGGTAACGAGTCATTCTGCATCGAATTGAAGCATCGAATGGGCATTAACGCGTGTTTGCGGCAAAGGAACATATCTTTGCTGCAATAAATGAGGGCAGCCGTGCGACTTCATTCATTGCAGACTTGCATCTAAAAACGGCCCGTGGTTGACACGACAAGCATGCGCAAATTTACATTCCTGTTTTGCTCACATATCCCTATGAAGCACAGCGCAAGCGGATACCCCGATTTGTGGGAAGCAACCGAGCATTCTTACAGCTGCATGCAGCCACTAGTTTTCTGTTATGATTGGAGGCAAAGGCAAGAGAGTCACACGCACGCGCGTGCCTCATTCAGAGTTGTAGCCAGATAAAATTTCACATGAGCGAAAGCTTCTCTGCGGCACGATCTTAATATTTATCTGTTGCCCCTTATTGCGATAGCTAATGCACAGTGTGCCAGCCGGCCGTATTACTTTGTGTCCTTCAATGAGCTTGCTGCGAGGTCTTGCTTGCCGTGATCTACATGACAATTTCATGTTTCAATAAAAATGCCAGTGCCCAGCGATTACAGCTTCATTCATAAGCTGAATTCGCAGACGGAAACCCGTGTGGTCGGGAACACACACGAGGACAACTAACATGGACACCCAGGGAGGGGGGTGGCGCAGACTGTTTTAAATGTTACCTGGGCGAGAGAAGTAACCTTTCGCAAAGACTCAAGGGGCGCATGTATGACGTAAGAAAGAAGGTTTCGTCGAACGCGCTGGCCGAACACGAAGAAGCTACTGGCCAAGAAATAGACTAGAATAGGGTAAAGATAAATGAAAAGGGAAAAGAACTGTACTTCTGGGCTTTATCTTGAATCTCTGACGATTCATACAACGGCGTACATTCTTAAACGTAATGACGGTAACTTCCCACGCATGTACCCATGTGGCTATATCGTATTTTAAAACGTACTTAACCGGACTGTTTGCACATTCATTTTTCGTTGCGAACGAGGCTCCCGTGCGGAAACTGAAACTTTCTGCTTTTATGTGAACGTTAGTACTCGATGTCCCTTTTAACGCGATGAGCTTGAAATAAAAATAAAATAAATACAGGTGTCAGCGGCATCATCATCTTGCAAAGCAGGGTAGGGGTAAAAGGGAAAGGTCACGCCTGGCTCCTCCGCGTACGTAGTGCACTGTGGCACGGAGCAGAAGAGTACCAGGCCGCCGATAACTTTTACTGCACTTTTCCGGATTTTGTAGTCTGCCGAAGTTCGCATGCACGAAATGAGAGCAACGCTGTTCAAAAATGAAAACACCGCGAAATCGTGGTTAAAAACAACGTATTCAAAAGTACACTTACCTTCGCCAGAGCGAGCCGAGATCACGTAATCCAACCCTGCACGTCACAGCGAACGCAGCGCCCGCACCTCCAGCGGTGGTGCTCGCGCCCAATATCGTAATTCCACGGCGGGTTTCTGGAAACCTTATGCCACAGTATGTGGCTGCAATTGTATTGATTGGCCGCCTATGTCTCGATATGTACACACCGCTTGTCCAAATTTCAGTCGTCATTCTTCGAGTCATAACAATTCAATAATGGCTCGTGCGTATGTATCCCACGATATTACGTCATAACCACCAAAGAGATGTGGCCTTGTTCTGCGTAAGTTATCTATTTCTTGTGAATTACGTAACCATTATATTTCCCGTTTTCCTCGAAGGTAACTAAAACGAATATCTAAAGCAGCGGTTCTGAGAAAAGAAGAAGTTTGAAAAAGACAGAATAGTCGGGTATAGACAGAAAGATAAAAGTATCCCACTCTATATTCAGCCGAAGGAAGTGTAGACAGGACATTTGCACATTTGGCACACATTCTGGCTTAATTGCGCTTTTGCTCCAATAACCCCCCGCCCACAAAAGTTTGCGGAACGTGGGCTCCATTACAAAGGCGAATTACTGCTTTCTGAGCCCATGGCGCTTCGAATCTGGCAGCTAGCTGCGCGGGTCGCAAAAACTACTACAGGCTGGAACATCTGTTTGGAGGAAATGTTCTGAGACAGAGCGGGAATAAAGCTTTCTCGGAAACTTGTGGTTGGGGAGAACTCCTTAGGCTCATTACAGTTCCACATGATATAATAGGCGCACGTTTAGAGAATTGGAAACTGACAGGCAACAGAAATGTTTCAAGTCTCCTAGCACTGGCTTTGGCTTACCTCGAATCCATCTATGGCACCTTCGCCTGGGGTGTCTTCTGTACATAACCCAGTCCCGACGGAATCAGTAGCAATAGCAGACAGAAGACGTGCGAACAAAATAGCGGCTTTGATGCCAACCATTGCTATTCTATCGAGATGGAACGATGTCTAGTGCTCGCGGTTCCTCGTGTGCGAACGAACCTTAACGGTGTACCACTGCGACAATAGCAGGATTTCTTCATGAAGCAAATTTGCCGGGAAGAGTACTTCATTGTTCAGCCTGGCTGATGGATTACCCATAGACACTGCGGCGCACAAACAGAGATTTATTGCACATATTTTAATTCAATGTGTACAAGCCCAGATCTAAGCCAGTTTTCATCCCTTCACACTTTGAAATGCTTGTCACACATTTCAGACATGACAATATATACAAAAAAAACGTACAGTGCTACGCTCTGGAACTGAGAGAGAGAATAAACTTTATTAAAACATTACAGGACGTGTTATATCGCAAACCGGGCTGCTACAGGGTTGATGAGCTCAGATATTTTTGACACATTTTTTCCAGCCGAATCTGGAAGGCGTCGTCTTCAATGCCTTTAAGATGCCTATTAATAAGTAACAGCGCGAAAAGAACGAGGGACAAAAGGAGTATAACCACACAGGACAAGCGCTTGTCCTGTACGGTTATCCTCCTTTTTTCTCTCGTTCTTTTCGCGCTGTTATTTATTATTATGCATCCATACCAACTAGCCCAGCTTACCACTCTTTTGCCCTTTAAGATATACTTGATCCCCTCGGTATGAGCCATTGCGATGTCAGCGCGGTTGCTTAAGTCAAGAATGTCTTCTACATAACTTGTGAATATCCCACCGCTCTGCTCGGCGACGCTTACGAATAGCGCGGTGCGCGAATACCTCCGTCACATAAGTTTTGAAGAACGCCCATGTCGCCAATAACGTTGGTGGTTTCGGTACCTAACTCTGGCGACGCGGCCCAAATAAATATGCACGTAATTAGGTTTGCTGTCGTCATCCTTATGGTTGCGAACGCTCACCAGATTGTAGTCAGTGAGCCAGACTTCCATGTCATGGTCTTTTGTACCGCTGAAGCTGGGTGGGTTGCGTTAGCTCAGCGGGCCAGGGCAGAACACGGTAGTCACCGGGCCACCGCATTGTGGTTGCGGTGGTCCCTCTTCCGGCTAATGAAGACAGCCTTGAGTGTCAGGTTGCAAAGGTCCAGATTGTTTTACCCGCACCTTCACTGATTGTTGAGGGGTTCATTCGGGATGTATACAGAAGGAGCGATGACCGTAGCAGCAGCAGGTAGGGCATAACCGCAGAACAAACTGCAGGTAAGAAGCACGCGATAGCGATGGGGCTTCTGGGGGTACTGATATTCTGCCTGAAATTCAGAACAAACACCTTACAGTAATCTGAAAGACACCTGAATATTACCTCAGGTAAAAATCTCGACAGTGTTGTTAGAAGAACGCCCGATTGCTGGTTCCTCGCACTAGGGTGAAGTGGTTACTGTAATCTCTGGCAGCCCAACAAACCCCCGAAGCACGGGAAAAAAGGACAATAAAAGAGCAAAGGAGAAAATAAATATGCCAATTGAGACAGCGCGAGCAACGTGCATCTGCGAATCGGCGACATTGATCGACGAAGTAACAATGGCTTCATCTGCTCGTGACGGCTGCCATGGACGGAACTCTTTCAGAATTTGGTAACGAGGGGGGAAGGCTGCATGTCGGTCTTCTTGATGATGACCGCAGCCTACGCAAGAAGGCATCATGGCCCCTAGTATTGTAGCCCAGTGCTCGCTCAATTTAGGTACTTTCTAGCCCAAGCAGAAGTCACACAACGCCATTTCTCTCCGCTCCGATGATCACTTTTTTCAGACCTTACCATCACTTTTTTCAGACCTAACGAAAATCTTCGGTACGGACGCAGATATTATAAATGACTTTATAATGCTGCAATTAGTCAACAATACAAAGAAAGCAAATAAAAACCAAAAGTCAGATCTCCTGTACAGTCATCCTATATTGCTGTTAAAACTACGGAGTAATCGTAGAAGTGCTAATTAATGTTGAGGCTGTGGAAAAACAATCGGGATCAATGAAATTGGACTTAGGAGGCTTGTATCACGAAACACCAACGTCATAACAAATTATGTATATTATTACAGTGAAAGACGTTTGTGAACACATAGGTACACACAAACGATACACAAGAGGCGACAATAACGGAGTGGAGAGTAGAAATGATGCGCTTTGTCATCCACATGCTTACTGACGGACTCATTAGGCTCAAATATTTAAAAAACGGAAACAAGAACTTTGCAGCAGCTTTCGGACCTGTCTCAACTATATGTTTTAAGGTCTCCAAAAATGTACATTTCGATGTTAAGCGCATTATTTAAGGGCAGGTCGCAGCGTACAAAAATCCTCTGGCACTATGAAGAGAAGGCAGGTTTCTTTATAAAATTATGAGCTTTCATAGACGACCACTCGGAGTGCAAGTCCGTGCTGCAGCGAAAGTGCGCCAACTGTGGAGGAAATCATACAGCTTCCTACTCTGGGTGCCCTCAGAACAGAGCTGCCTCAAAATTACGCAGGCACGAGTGGATATACGGAAGGTCGCCTCCACATAATGCGCCCCCACCTAACCCTGACACTGTAAGACATGCGGCTTCAATTTCCTACAAAGAGCAGGACCAATCGGATAAATTGAGTTATTCTGCAGTTCTCAAGAAACCGAGCCGACAACTTCCGGCCAGCGAGCGACATGATCCGCCCTCAGAGAATAATGCTCATCTCTCCCAGACACCACGGCAGACACCTCATCAAACATCATCTCAGCGATTACCTCAGCGTTCACTCCTGCCACAGAAACCATCTCAGCGGTCATCTGATGCTTCTCCTCGACGGCCTGCTCCGACCAGGGACGGAGCGTCAGCGCCGGTTAGTGATTACTCGTCTGTACCTTTGGCAAATGTGATCCTACCGATGCTATTCACAGCTCTTCGTGCAATTCTCAGCGCCCTCCCACAAGCAAACAACTTACCGGAGGTAAAAGCATTACTGTCAATGGAGCCGCTAGTGCTCCCACAACCTCAGTCAGCTTCACGGCAGGATTACTATGAATAGTCGCTACAACAATGTCTCCATATTTCAGTGGAACGCTAACAGCCTTCGTAATAAGTCAGCTGATTTTCGTAAACTTTTCGCTCAACATAACTTTCCTGTATTATGCATACAGGAGGCAAGTGTGGGAGATGATTTTCGCCTTTCTCACTACGTGATATATAAATCATCGCGCAGAGCTGGAAAAAGCAGAGCGATGCTATGCGTTAGAAAAGATCTGCCGTCCTATTTAATACATTCAAGTGACTCAGATATACCGGAGTTTGTGGCATGTAAAATACCTTTTAGAAATAGAAGTGTCACTGTGATAAGCCTTTATCTACAAGCTTCTAGCAAAATATCTTTAGACAGCCTGGTGAATGTGTTTAATATCGCGGACTCATGTGCGCTGGTAAGTGGGAACTTCAACGCTCATAATGTAATTTGGGGCAGTGAACATTCTCGCGGAAATGTTGTCGAGTGCGCTGCCGAGAAATGCAATTTGACCGTGCAAAATGATAGCTCTCCAACGTTTCTAAGAGGGTATCGTTACTCCAGTTGCATAGATGTCACGCTATGCTCACATGACCTTCTTGAAGGTTCTGAATGGTCAACGGACTTAGAAACGCATGGCAGCGATCACTTCCCGATTCTGGTAAAACATCGGCTTATGCAAAATACAAGGACTCAGCGCTACTCAAAATATACTAACTGGCAGCATTTTCGTTATAGCACAACGGGTGCATTAGGCGAAAAACCAAACTTAGAAAATTTTACAACTATATTGGGCGAATCTTATAAAATTAGCACAAAGCAGGTCATTGTCCCCAATGAGTATGCTGCAGTTGACGGGGGAATACGAACGCTTAAGAGCAATCGAAGACGAGAAGAACGGGCTTACCGTCGCAGCGGGAAACTCGAGGACTACAAGACGGCTCAAAAAACTCACTCAACATCACACCGTCGCTTACAGAAATTAGGTAGCAGACGTTGGCGAGAATACTGCTCGTCGTTGAGTCCTTTCACTCCTGTTCCTAAAAAATGGGCGGTTGCCGATCCTTCAGCGGCCCCGTTACCCAGAGCAATCCTTTCCGAGCCCTTGCCATAGCCCTTAACACTCCGCAAGGAGATGTTGGTGACGAATTCTGTCGGCTACCAACCAGACCGGGAATCCCAATTACATGCCCACAATTTACAAGTTCCATAGCACTTGCCACTCAAAAGGTGCGTGCGTGTTTTATGTCGCAACACCCTCAACTTGATTGTGAGTTTAGCTTAGACGAACTGAAGTATGCTCTTGAGTTATGTCGTACAAAGACAGCTGCGGGACCAGCCGGCGTTACGTATATAATGCTGAAGAATCTTGGACCAGCAGGTAGAATGACACTGCTAGAGCTATTTAATGATAGCTGGATATCAGAGACTCTTCCAGATTCATGGAAATTAGGTCGTGTAGTTCCAGTCCTAAAACCAGGAAAGACCCCTCTATGTCTAAAATCATTCCGCCCGGTCTGTCTCACAAGCTGTCTCTGTAAGTTGATGGAGATAATGGTAAACAGTAGACTTCAATGGTGGTGTGAACATACAAAAGTGCTGTCAGACTACATGACAGGTTTTTCGGCAAAGGCGATGCACAATGGATGCAGTATTAGACATTGTCACATGCGTGGAGCACGAACGCAAGTGTGGAAACGTCACAATCGCAGTATTTCGCGACATTCAGAGGGCATTCGACACTGTTAGTCACATTCACGTGGGATGTTAGAACTTGGACTATGTGGTCGATCACTGCGATGAATCTCAAATTTTTTGAGTGAAAGGAAAATATACATGGAAACAATTGAGGGACAAAGTAACTACCATTCCGTCACACAGGGCGTTCCACAAGGGAGTGTTCTAAGCCCACTCCTCTTCAACTGCGTAATGGCGGCGTTACCGGGAAAGTTACCAACTGGATTGCGGTATTCACTCTACGCAGATGACATCTGCATATGGGCCTCAGGATCAGATATACGCGAAGTTCAAACAGTGCTGCAACAGGTTCTTGACGTTATCGACAATTTTTTGAAGGAAAGAGGTATGAGTCTCTCGTACGCGAACAGGGTTGCCGTTGGATAGACTTGAAAAGGAGCCAGAAACCAAGCTAAAAGTAGCCAAAGTAGCCACGCCATTTAACTTTATCGCCAAATTTGTAGCCAAATAGAAGTAAACCAGTATTATGACTAGAATTTTTGTAAAATAAATGATTTTGAGTGTGCAGAAACAGAAATAAGACCACATTTCTTTCCCTCTAGCTCTTCAAGCTACATGTGAGCTGCAAAAAAAAATGATTTTTTTTTATTTATTTATTTACCGCAAGGCAAAGAACATTAATGAGGCGAGTGAAAAAAAACACAAAAAAGAAGGAAATCAATAGAATATAGTGAGTAAAAAAAAAGAACAATGAATACACTTCCAACAGAATAGTAAGCTTCGTGTTTTACGAGATAGAATTATCTCGAAGCTATAACCAAAGGGTTGGATATATAGTGCGGTAATAAGATAAGTGGATCGTGGAGCACGCTACTCTGGTACATTCTATGAAGTAAGCTCAAGCGGCAAAAATTTCGATGTGCAGCTAGAGAGGGAGCAGAAAGGCTGGATTTCGCGGCTCTTATTTTAGCAGTGCGCTTTTAGTCAAAAAGAATTTGACATTCTTCCTTTTAATATTACATGATATATATGAGCATATAAATATTCATAAGAAGTGGCGGGTTATGTAATGCAACGCTGTTCAAGAATATTAGTATTTCGGGAGACGAATAACCTTGCATTTTCTGGCATTTATTTCCCTAAATCATATTTTGCATCCTGTGGCGCAGCCACTATATCGTATTAGTAAGTATAAGTTTCGTGCATCTCTATATATTTGTGCAGGAAGGAGTTCTTCCCAGAGACAAAGTAATTTTGGAGCATGCATTCCCGCCAGTAAGTCGGTGGGAACGTTAAACGTTGAAGCAGTTTTAGATGCGAAGCATCTTATGCTCGGGGCTCTGTCCGTCCCGCGTCCCCCGTCCCGCGTCCGGCCACTTTCATGAAGTAGGGAAGCACCCATTATGCGAACCAGAACACTGTAGTAATATGAAGGCCGTCAACCCTACTACAATCATCAGAGTCATGGCCGAGAGCACAGAGAGGCTGCTTAGTAATGGCTAGGCAGGTGGTGTCTGTCGCCCAGGTTGACCCCCATTCCTTGATCTTGCTTGCATGTGTTTGGAGGGGGCTTAGTCCGTCCCTCCTTCCCACATCGCATGCGCGTCCCCTCCCCCCCTCTCTCTCCTACGCTCACCCCCCTTTCTCTCCTCTAGGAATCCTCTACTCCAGGGAGCGGCTCCGGCGTCCCACAGCGCATGCGTGTCATCTCCCCCTCTCTCCTCTAGGAATCCTCTACTCTACGTAGCGGCCCCCGCGTCCCACACCCCCCACAGCGCATTCGCGTCCCCTCCCCTATGCTCTCGTACGCTCACCCCCTTCCTCTACTCTTGGAATACTCTACGGAGCGGCTCCGGCGTCCCACATACCCACAGCGCATGCGCGTCCTCTAACCCTCTCTCCTCTAGGAATCCTCTACTCTACGGAGCGGCTCCCGCGTCCCACACCCCCCACAGCGCATGCACGTACCCTGTCCCTCTCTCTCCTCTCCTACGCTCCCCCCCCCGTCCTTTCCTCTAGAAATCCTCTACGGAGCGGCGCGCACGACAGGTGGTGTGACAGCTGCATACTCCACTGAGGGCACAACGGTAGTTCCTCGGTATGAAAATTACGGAGCGCGCGCGCCTCATTCTCTCTCCTGTGCAGAGCCGCGATGAGCGCCCGGGCCGCTGCCGCGAATCGGGAGCGGCGACGTTTCTCCCGCTCAAGCTAGCCATCTCTCCGCTGCTTCGCATCCACACATGGTTCCCTTTAGCGGGAGATGGGGAAGATTTTTTTTCCTTGAAGCCGCAGACCGATATTCATTAATAGATTTACCATAACAGGCCAGCTTCATTTTAGATGCGAAGCATCTTATGCTCGGGGCTATGTCCGTCCCGTGTCCCGCGTCCGGCCACTTTCATGAAGTATGGAAGCACCCATTATGCGAAGCAGAACACCGTAGTAATATGAAGATCGTCAACCCTATCACAGTCATCAGAGTCATGGCCGAGAGCACAGAGAGGCTGCTTAGCAATAGCTAGGCAGGTGGTGTCTGTCGCCCAGGTTGACCCCATTCCTTGAGTCATGGCCGAGAGCACAGAGGCTGCTTAGCAATGGCTAGGGAGGTGGTGTCTGTCGCCCAGGTTGACCCGATTCCTTAATATTGCTTGCATGTGTTTGGAGGGGGTTTAGTCCGTCCCTCCTTCCCGCGTCCCACACCACCACAGCGCATGCGCGTCCCCCTCCCCCCTCTCTCTCCTACGCTCACCCCCTTTCTCTACTCTACGGAGCGGCCCCCACGTCCCACGCCCCCCACAGCGCATTCGCATCCGCTCCCCTATGCTCTCGTACGCTCACCCCCTTCCTCTACTCTAGGAATCATCTACTCTACGGAGCGGCGTCCCACAGCACATGCGCGTCCTCTCTCCTCTAGGAATCCTCTACTCTACGGAGCGGCTCCGGCGTCCCACAGCGCATGCGTGTCCTCTCCCCCCTCTCTCCTCTAGGAATCCTCTACTCTATGGAGCGGCTCCCGCGTCCCACAGCGCATTCGCGTCCTCTCCCCTATGCTCTCGTACGTTCACCCCCTTCCTCTACTCTAGGAATCATCTACTCCACGGAGCGGCGTCCCACATCCCCACAGCACATGCGCGTCCTCTCCCCCTCTCTCCTCTAGGAATCCTCTACTCCAGGGAGCGGCTCCGGCGTCCCACAGCGCATGCGTGTCATCTCCCCCTCTCTCCTCTAGGAATCATCTACTCTACGTAGCGGCCCCCCGCGTCCCACACCCACCACAGCGCATTCGCGTCCCCTCCCCTATGCTCTCGTACGCTCACCCCCTTCCTCTACTCTAGGAATCATCTACTCTACGGAGCGGCGTCCCACATCCCCACAGCGCATGCGTGTCCTCTCCCCCCTCTCTCCTCTAGGAATCCTCTACTCTACGCAGCGGCTCCCTCGTCCCACACCCCCCACAGCGCATGCACGTCTCCTGCTCCTCTCCTACGGTCCCCCCGTGCTTTCCCCTAGAAATCCTCTACGGAGCGGCGCGTACGGCAGGTGGTGTGACAGCTGCATACTCCACTGGGGGCGCCACGGTAGTTCGCGGTATGAAAATGACGGAGCGCGCGCGCCTCATTCTCTCTCCTGTGCAGCGCCGCGATGAGCGCCCGGACCACTGCCGTGAAATGAAAGCAGCGACGTTCCTCCCGCTCAAGCTAATTATCTCCCCGCTGCTTCGCATCCACACATGGTTCCCTTTAGCGGGAGATGGGGAACTTTTTTTGTGCTAATATTTGTTTTTCGTGGGGGGTGCTTTGATGACATTAGCGTGTTGCTGGGGCCATTACATGCTGGCGCATTAGCTTATGTGGCAGAAAAGGTTGAAAACAGGGGTGAACTTTAGGCTTTCTTGTTCTTTTACCTGCAAATATCCTGAAAGCTGGATACTAAATGCGCCTAAGCAGAAGTTCAATGTAGCCAGAAAGTAGCCATGGCGCCAACCAGGGTTGCCGTTGGGTTGACATGAAAAGGCGCCAGAACTCACGCCAAAAGTAGCCAAAGTAGCCATGTCATTTGATATTATCGCCAAATTTCTAGCCAAATAGGACAGAAGCGGTATTATCAACATAGTCTTTACTATTGATGAACAAATAAAAGCATTTTGCATAATCACAAGTTTAAATCAAAAGTTTCAAGAATCACAAGTTTAAGAAAGAGCCATGGCGCCAACTGGAAATTTTCGTCGCCAACGGGGTCTAAAAGTAGCCAATTTGGCGCAAAGTAGCCACCAACGGCAACCCTGGCGCCAACCTGAAATTTTCGTATCCAGACGGGGTGCAAAAGTAGCCAATTTGGCGCAAAGTAGCCACCAACGGCAATCCTGTACGCGAAGACAGCGGTATTACCTTTCACTAGACAACAGATGAATAATTTCAAACTTACACTCGAAGGAAAAGCGTTGACGTCACTGAAAGAACATAAATTTCTTGGCGTTATCCTTGACAGACAGCTGTCGTGGGCGTCGCACATTCGCGCACTAGAAAAACAGGTCAACATAGTTATAAACGTACTCCGTCGACTCGCTGGCACAACATGGGGCGGATCAGTCTCTTCACTATTGCAAGTGCATAACGCACTAATAAAGCAAAAGATTGCTTATTTGGCACCTATTCTCCAGGGGTTATCGCAAACTACCGAGGAGCGTCTTCAGAGGTTACTGGCAAGGGGGCTAAGGGTGTGCCTTGGAGTCCCACAGGCAACCTCGAGTTCTCTCGTAATCGCTGAAGCTCGTCATCCGCCATTTTCCGTGATACGAACGGTCGAAACTTGTAGCCACGCTTACCGAATTTTAACTCAGCACGAGACGCATCCATTGAACCTCGCACTTATCGAAAGAAATAAGTGTAAGCTACACAGTATTGTTCAAGAACATAAAGCATTATTACCGAGATATGAGTTAAGCAGAGTAAATATGAATTTCCCTCCTTGGATGCTGCCAAGGCCAAAAATGCCGTTGTCGGTCGACGGAATAATATCTAAAATAGACATGATCACGATTTTCGCGCAGCAGCTGGCACTATTCCAGATTCATATCCTATGTCCGCAGTATAGTCACGTGTATACAGACGGTTCTTGCCATGAAAATTCCTTCACCTCAGCTTTTGTCATTCCACACTTGGCAGTAGAGCAGACATTTAAATTATGTCGAGTGACGCCTTCTACTGTTGCGGAACTGTTTGGAATTCTATCCACGTTGCGCTTTATAACATCAGTAAAAAAAAGCGCAAAAATGTGTCATTTTTAGCGATTCAAAGGCCGCTCTAGCATCGCTGCAAAGTGAAAGAAAAAATTCTCTAAATTCTTCCATATTATATGAGACCCTAAAACATCACGCAAAAGCGACAGCAATGAATCACGTGACCGCATTTCAATGGATACCAGGTCACTGCAGCATTCCAGGAAACACTGCAGCGGACGCCGCGGCAAATCGGGCACACAATAACGAAGAGACAATTAGTCTTCCAATGTCACGCAATGAAATCCGTCTACTCCTGAGAAAGATAACCGATAGCCTCACCAAAGACAATTGGTTCGATGAAAAGTCGAAAAGTTCGGAATTATATCTAATAGACCCTTGCATAAAACTATGTATTCCATCACATTTGAGAGAAAATAGGAGATTTGAAACATTCGTCCACCGCTTACGGCTTGGCACAGCATTTACGCGACACTTCCTACACAGGATAAAACGTGTGACTAGTACAGAGTGTTCCTTCGGCCACCCTGACGAAGATGTACATCATATACTGATCGAGTGCAAAAAATATGAATCGCAACGAAAAGTTCTACGAGCAAGTCTGCTACTTTTAGATACAAGGCCTTTCACAATAAAGAAAATACTAGGTCCATGGCCAACGGCAGGCCTTCAAAAAAGAGCGCTTGTCGCCTCCAAGAAGTTTCTTGAAGAATCAAATATTTTGTGGAAATATTGAACTACTGTACTCGATGTCGCCTTCCCCTTCATACTAAAGGAACAGTGTAATGTTGTGGTGTGCGTTTGATTTTATGTGTAATCATGTGCCTCAGTATGTTTTGCTGTGTATGTTAAGCATTACAGAATATTTGAGTTTGAACTTCTACATGTGAACTGACTCTTCCTATCTGAACTTGTGATACAACACTTGTGCACATATGAACCTATTAGACTTATCTGAACTCTCCTGTAATGTTCGGTCGTGCTGTATTTTCACATCGTGTGTTCTACTGTATTCCATTTCGTGCCCTTATTATATTTCTTAGTACATATTTTGTCTGCTAAGCGAGAAGGAGTAGCCGGTGCCACCATAATGGCACCAACCTCTCCTATTTCACCATTTCAATAAAAAAAAACATTTTCCTGCACCGGCCGCGGGGATTTGGAATTCTTCTAGCATGGCGACATTCGGAGCAATGCCCTCACACAAGAATTACGCAGTTACTTTGATCATCAACATGTTGCATTGAAGAGCCCGGAGAGTGCTACGTATCCGTCAAAAACACTGCCCATTGATACTGTACCTTTCTTTTCATCTACCGTGAGCTCTCCTTACTTCACACACAAAAGCAATGTTTCCGTTTCTGGTACCAGACATCCAATACACAGCCGAAGAATTCCACGGAAACATTTTGTCTCCAAGTCGACGCAACCCTCGGTGTTTCCTTTCCATGCCTCACACTACGAGCGTCGGGGTATAACAAAGGCGAAAACAGAAGGTATATGAAAAATTGCGCAGAAACCTGGGGAGAGAAAACAGCTTGTGTAGCGATTGGTGTACTTCTAAATCATGCACTAAATGCAGCTGTACTACTGGGAAACCTGAGGGAATGCGCAGCATTGCCACGCAGCGATCCCCGTTCGAAGAGGCCCCACTGCTTCATTTACCAAACCGCTGATGACGTCAATGATTGTGGTAAGCATGCACGGTTTCCCTGACATGAGTAGAATCTTGTTGGGGAGACTGGCAAACTCGGTGCGCGACGTGCGCGGTACTTTCTGCTGCACTTTATCGACTTCTTGCTTGTTACGGCATTTGATATACGTGTCGTCAGCAGCGATTTCCGGCAGGTTGTTGTCCCCTTAAGATGTAGCGACGAAGAGCCGGTGGGAGGAGCATTCGGCCGCCTGGCGGGGCGTTGGCGCCCTGTCTAGCGCGGCACGGGTGTCAGCCCACGTTTTTAAATGTTTGTTGCTATTTTAAGGTAATTATTGCCGTTAATTGTTGGTTATTTCTTTCAACTGCATTATTGCAGACATTTTTTCTCATTTTTTCTTTATTTTAACCCGATTTTGAGCATTGCTAGCCTTGTTAGAGGTCTGTCTTAAGCAGTGGCGTAAATCCATCGAGACCACAAGGGGGGACACACGTCTTCCAACGGCAGCCATTTTGTTTTTACAGATATGCTTAATTTTTAGTTGTTCAAAATTAAAATAATGCATTCACATGTAATAATAATAATAATAATAATAATAATAATAATAATAATAAAAATTGGGGGGACCCTTAAGCTTCGCCTTTAAGAGTTGAACGCGATAGTGATATCCCGTCCCTACTGCGTACATCAATCACTTAGTGCATACTATGTAATGGGTAGTATGGTTTAAACCAGGAGAAATTATGCGCGACAAATGTGGAAAATGTTTTCGAACTTGCTATGCACCCACTGCGTGGTGTTAAGGGAATACGCGCAGTAAGGTGTGTGCCGTTTGTAATGGGTGGCTGGCTTTAAACTATGGAATCGTTATGATAGTCACATATTCGGACGCCCGATGGCAATTTACGCTTGTACCACGCAATATTCCTGGGATATTACATGTTATATTGCGACGCCTATATAAAGGACGCTTGCGTTTGCGAAGCATGGAAGTTATTTTCACTGCATTTCCAAGCAGAAGAAGTTATTTTCACAGTATATCCAAGCAGAAGCATGGCTGTGTGGTAGAACACCTGCTTGCCACGCAGACGACCCGGGTTCGATCCTCACTCGGACCCGAAAAATTTTATTATTTATTTTATTTGCATCTTTCTGGCTTTTTTCGGTCACGGACAAGATGATGATTTTTCGCTCACAACCAACGACGCCGACGCCGGAATTTCTGCGAAACGAGCTCTTTAACGCTATCGCGTTAATAATAATAATAATAATAATAATACGAGCATGAGCGTCGGCGCCCGGTGACAAAAAATAGCACTGGGCATCCAAGGGGCACCACGTGGTGAAGTTAGTTTCTAATACCAACTCGTGGGAAGGCGCTAGCATCTCTGCAGCGGCATCATTCGGGTTAAAGTGTGCAATAAAGATGGTAGCACTTTTTGTGCTAACGCATAAAGGTATTTCCCATCGTGTGTACCGTCTAGAAGTACTTCGTTTCCGTTAAATGAAGATGCTTCCGATTTCAGAGTTGGTTTTACGGAAAATTCGCTGTTCTTGACTGTCAAGAAATTCAAATGTGACGGTTGGAAGATAAAGCCCAAGGGGGGACACTTGTAAGGGGTGTTCCCCCCCAGACTGAGCACAGGGGGGGGGGGGGTCAGGACCCCCCTGACCCCCCCCCCCCATGATTTACGCCGCTGGTGTTAAGCACTTGATTATGAACGTGGTCACACCACATGAGATCTACGGACGACAAGGTGGGCCGCTGAAGTGTGACGCACATAAAACAGGAAAAGTTAACTCCCGATCCCCCCCGCTCTATATATATATATATATATATATATATATTTATATATATATATATATATATATATAAGCACGCACGAACATATATATACACGCACGCTACGCACGCACGAACTTAGGTACAGCGTGGTTGAACTTCACCTCGCCCCCAAAAAATGTCAGCCGTACGACCCTGGTGAAAGTATTCATAAATTGAGAAACTCATAACTAGTGAAAGTAAATTAATTTTTAATTAACCACGCTAGGTTTCCGCAAATTAACGATCGTTTATTCAATGGAATGGTGATAACTGCATCACTCGGAAACAGGCCTGTTCCAACATAAGTTGCGCTGCACTGTGTCGGAAAGGAACCAAGCGATGCGCCCGCAAGTCGAACGCTCCAAAAGCTGGAACAATCGCTTTTTCCAGTTTCTCTTAAATTTCTTGCGAGCTGACGAACCTAAACTGTCAGCGCGCCGCGTTTAATGAGAACACAGCACCGTCTCGAGACACCGCAGAGCAAACGCTGGCATAAACACCGTACGTTTGTCCGTAATAAATATATTTCAGCTTTCACTACTACAGTTCACGAGGAAGAAACGTACGTCAGTGACAGGGCCATAGCGAGATTTTTCTTTCGGTGTGGTACACCCATCCTTTATGAATATTCGCGCGTGCGTTTGTGCGCGTGTATGTACACACATGCGAAATCAAAAAAAAATTTTCGGGAGGAAAGATTACAGCAGCTCAATTTGAGAATGGGTAGCACTACGACTTGCACAGCAAACAAGCATAGGCGAAATATACAGTCACACACATAACGCAACAAATTTTCTAAACGAAACTTACACTCCGCTCTTTGCACACACGCTAGAATGCACAAACGCTAAGAATGTACACACGCTAAATAATGGTGCATTTACCGGGGAGAATGAAGTCGTCGCTAGCGAAGTGATTAGAACAAATCACCAAACCAACATAGTGTCTGTCACCTTCTTTCCCATGCTCAACTTTCTGATGTACGCCGTTCTCCATCGCGCGTCGTCTGCATCCATCGGGAAGTGATAAAACGATACGTTGCCACCTTTCCACCGCGATGCCAGGCATTGCGGCACACAGCAATGATCTTCGGACATCGCTTTCTTTTTTTCGGGTTCGCGCGTGCGGAATGGCGAAAATAAGGAACTATGCGGCCGCTTCTCGACGCGCGCAATGTGATAACTAGAGGCCGGGTTTTTAGGCACTAAAAAAAGCGCGTTTTAGGCGCCACAAATAGGCAGGTAAAACGCCGTTTCAGGCCTCCAAAATTGTAAATATAGGAACAATAAATTTTTACATAAATTCAAATAATTTCAAACAAAGACGTGCGCCAACTTTATCTACGACAGAAAGCGAGAAATGTTATTGTTTATGATAGCACAAAGGCGCCAATGGTTGAACACAGCCATGCATCCCGCACGGTTCGCAGAATACGGTCTTTCCTTTTATTATCCAGCATGGTGAATCAAGTGTCCACCGTCGAATCAACACACTACTGGGTATCTTTTTCGTCGTGGCGGAGAAGGGCAGCACAGGAGCAGATAGCCAGACCACTAAACGATCAGAAGGGGATGGATTCCTCGTATTAGCCTGGTCTAATTGCGTAGGGTCAATTTTTCTCCTGTCGGTGAACACCTTAACTCTTTCGTTACCGTGGGAAAATGGGCAACTTTTCGTAGGTTTTTGTTGGTATTTTTTTGTAATAGGTAATCAAATGGTTATACTGTAATGCAATACATCAAAAAGAAAGCTAAGTAAATGTACTTTTGACGTGTGTAAGTTCAAAAAACTGAACTTGGAAACTAATATGCATAAAAAATCGTTAAAGGTAACATTTCTTGCAAATTTGAAAGAACATTTGTAATTGTATGTTTACTACATAAAAGAACTAAATCTGGAAAATATTCTGAAATATACAAATTCTTTAGATAGGAGACATCTACCTAACAGCAAAGCTTCACTGACCTAGCTCAACAACTGCACGAGTTACACTTGTTTACTTGTTGCCCAGTAGAAGATGTCTTGTTCAGCCAGGTTGCACAGTTTTTGCTTTTTATTGCACAAATTTCTCACACACAGAAGCACAGTAAATATTAGTAAAAAGGGAAAGAAATGGGCTATTGAACCATGTATATATGGACATATTGCGCTCTATGGTTGCTCAAGGAAAAAATCTTAACTGGGAAAGTACAGTGTCGCAGACGGCGCCAGAACATCATTATGTATGACTTCACTACACAAAAAGTATGTGGAATTGTGTAATTAAAAAAAAGCTTCTTGCATCCATGTGAAAGAGAAGCAGCCAAATGATCGCTTCCAGATGCAACAGAATCGCCAGAAAGGCGTCGTTCGCGCGAGGGACCGGCAACAAAAGCGTCTGTCATCTTCGTAAACAGACGGAGCGAACCGCACAATTGGAAACGCCGCTTAAATCGCCGCCGCGCGGGGAAAATACCAACTACGCAAAAAATGATAGATTGGTGCCTAGAGAATACGACAGATGGCTCTGCAAGTCCATAGGAGCGCTAATATTTTAAAAATAGCTTGTGGCGCGTATGGGTCACCGGTGACCCATGTCCTATGGACACGGTAACGAAAGAGTTAAAAGGCCCCTCACCAGGTTTGATTATTTCAAGCTCACAAGTGTAATGCATGCATGGACTGGGCTCTCACGATTACGTCTGGCAAGATTTGTAACGCTACGCGTTGCTGAAAGACGTGAAATTTCAAACTGAACGCCGCTTACCCTTCTTTGTGCGTGTGCGCCCCCCATTATGGAAGAGGTGACGTACAACAAGGAATGGTTCTGTTCTTACGTCGCTCCTAACCTAGACATTGCTGCTCTGACGTCGCTCACCGTACACCCTTAATCAGGCCCTGGTTAAGTGCTGTCTATATCCAGAAGACCAGACGAGAAATGTCCCGCTTTCTGTCTATATCCAGCACTTTAGGCGGAACCCGATTGAGTGCGTAGCACGTGACACCGCGAGAATTATTCGAGGCGACATGTGTAACTTGTGTAATCTGTTGAGCAGATGAATGAAAGCTGTGAGAAATGAAACACACAAACCGAATGTGAGCATGTTTTTATTTTTATTTTATTTTCGAATCGCAGCTAGATGCTATACACTAATCGGCTTCCGTTTCGCATGCGTTAGTCTGCTCGCCGCACCCGCGTCCCGCCACCCTGACAACGCTTGGCGTGTTTTTGGTGCATCGTCTCTCACAGCCGTTCCAGCGGTGCGACGCAGTGTATCGTGGTAAGGATACGTGATCCGTGCCATCCTCTCCAAACGTACGCGCAGAAACAGGCAATACGCTACCGAGAACGCCCAAACAACACAACAATGAAGGCGTACGTGGACGAGCAGGCTCGCGCACGTCATGCTCACGTGACCTTGCCTGCGCATGACGTGTCAATGCGTATGCGTCCTGTGATCCTCCGGCTCCACGGGGCGAGTGGAAAGGTTTTCAAGCTTGCCTCCTAGCATCACGGTTTCGTGGCTCGTAACGTACCAACTCTAAAAATTATCGTGGTGCGACGCTCTTCATTCTGCACGCAACAACTTCCAGTGTCTAACTACAATCTCTTATGTGACATGGTGAGGGACCCTTTAAGATGTAAATTACAAACAAAACAAAAGCCGCGTTCACATCACATTTTTCTTTCTTTTGATCCACACTCTGCTTTCCCCTGAAGGCTCTCCACGGTTTCGCATTCGTTCTCCGCCTTCCCGCGGCTACACAGGGAGACCTCCAGTTCCCTTCCCACCGCCACATCCATGTCTTCAGGGCAGCTCTTTTATTCCTTCGGGACACTGGACAACCGTCTGCAGAAGCCGCGTCCTCGGCCATGGACGCCGCTCTCCTCTCCTTCTCCTATGTTTACTTCTCTCTCCCCATTCCCCCTGCAGACGCTGAGACGTGCTCCCATCTAGGGCTGCAGAAATAGCGCCTTTTCCTCTCCTCCTCCTACCACTCGCGCCACGTCGGCGCTGTGGTGTACGGTGTCCGCCGCGTCCCTTTTCACTGCTGCTAGCGGTTGTTTTTCGTAAGTTAGTTGAACTATAGAGAACCTGGTTGAACCTCATAGAGTTCGGAGAGGTCAGTTTTGCCCTGTGACATGAATAACGGTCTCAAACTGCGCTCGAAAACGAAATTTGAGCTGAAATAGTGTTCATATAGGCGCTGATATTGAAAATAGCCATTTATAGGCATTTAGGCACGAACGCCTAAAATATGCATTTATAGGCCGTGTAAAAACACTATAAAAGTCCTTCTTAACATCTAATTCATGCTCATATATCAAAGTGGCACGATAGGAACGCAAGGAACAAAATAGGCATTTGCCTAAAATCCGGTCTCTAGTGATAACATGTCTCCTATCAAAGTCGACCCTGTTAGTGTCGTTTCAAGGCGCGGGTGCTAGGTGGCGAGCGCTCAGTTGGAATCGCGAATACGTTGAGCCGCCGCATGCCGCGCTTTCTCCACCGGAGTAGCAGCATGTTGTTGGCGCTGCCGCTTCGCCTTTCGCGGGCGAGACAGCTTTCACGATCGTTTGCATCCATGGCAGAAAGAGAATGTGTGGTCTGGAACGCGCTTATTCTTCATTGTCATCAGCGCCATCGCCGGACAACGCACAATGGACAAGCCTAGGCCCTAAGGTGCTTCATGCCAGAAAGGTGTGTTGCCTCCGGCAGGGGTCTTTAAAAGAATACTGTTGCATATTTTGGCACTGTGAATCGTTGGTAGGCATTTTTTATTCAGAAGCTTCATAAACATTTCGAAGCAGATACCCGCATTGGTTGCCAAAAATACGATAATGAATACATGGAGGAGCATCAGTATATTAATTTTTGAAGAGCTACTCAAGCACTTCTCTCGTAGACTTGATACGTTGTATGAATCAGGAAAGCGCTGTGAGCTCGTTGCCAAATTCTATCCTGCTGATATCGCTTAGTCCTGCCTCATCTACATGGCCTCCTTGTGGTGTTAAGCACGACAAGAGTGTATCGCTCGCAAACCAACGCACAAAGCAGAGTTCAAGAAACCTCTACCAATTCTGGCCTCTGCGTCAGCAACACGCGCCTTGTTTTGAAAACCCTCTAGCGCATTCACAATAGGTACCGAGATATCTTGAGAAGAACACCAACAGGAACAATCTCACAATGGAAGTCGACGTTAAAGCAGTCAATCTTTCAGCAAATAAGTGACACAGCGCGCAATGAGTCATTTCCAAGGCGTGTATTCAGCTAGGCATCGCCCTCGCTCATAAATCGATCTGACACGTGGCGCACAGTAGCAACACCGCCACGTTATCCTTGAATTTCGCCGGTCTGAAGGTGTAATCGCACGAGATTGTCTTAGTATAAATTACGCAGGGTTTATTCTGCCCAGCGACGCGTGTTTCTTAAAGCTCTTTTTTTTGTGCAATCCATGTCTTAGCAAACTGCAGGCATTTTGAGCGTTTCTATCTACATATCTATCTATATATCTAGCAGCCTACGTCTGGGTGCTCTCGTCATCGCCTCCTTAAGTTGGGGTAGACCAAAATTAGTATGTGAGTGTAAGAGTGTTTGGCGAATATGTCTGACTGGTGATGACACAAATAACGTGAAAATCCCGTCGCGTACGTCGTCAAACTCTTTCCTCTAGACACGTTTGGTACATACCCGTATACCACGAGCTTGGGTATTCGGTTATGCGCCACAGGTAATAGACAGTTTAGATAGAGGAACGGTGACAACAAACATTGGTAATTTCAATGCGAGAGCGTTAAAAAAAACTGACATCGGCGGCGTTGACCCGATGAATGCAAAGAATAAATGTCAGGGTCCCAGCAGCAATTGAACCCAACCATTCAGCGTGACAAACAAGCGTTCTACCACAGACCCACGCCAAGTCTCGGAACGGCTTTGGAAAAAGACCCAATACAGGCGTAATGTTGGTGAAACGTCAATTGAGCTTGCTGTGCCGGCTATCTAATTTTATAAACATTACATATGTACTCCTATGATGCAGGCGTCGCGTCGGGCCAACGTCAATTGTAGTTAAGCGCCATCCACTGAAGTTAGTCTATGTGGCACTATACCGGGCTACCATCCTCGCATGCACGAGCGCTACCTATCAGATCACCGATGCTGGTGTTGGTAGTACCCATGTTGCTGTAAGCATCGTTACGCAACTGTAAACTCGTTATATAAAACATAGGCGAGTACTGTTCGATATATGTCTGTGCGCATAACATTTGTGGATATCTTTAGCGCCATTCTGTAATGTTTAGCTGAATAAAAAAAATTACACCGCAGTCACCTTCCCTCCCCATGCTTCGCATAACATTGATTCCCATGGTACATGGGTCTGCCGAATTTTTTTCGTTACAGAACGCGCATCTTCCCAATGAGCAATAATGATTGGCCGAATATGTGTCAAGGATTCCAAATGGAAATCAACGGAACAGCATACGCCTTGTGGGACTATGCTGCAGGCATCGAAGAGATTTATTGAGTAAACTAGAAATATTGCACTGCCCTCCTTAATGATGCGCCTCATTACCTCCTCACAGTGCGTATTATTTTTTGACCGAATGAAAAAAAAGAAACTGCTTTTTGGGTCGATTTGGCCTACCATTCCCATTAGTTTGCAACAGCGTGCAACCGACGTTGGTGCTTCGTAATTTGTCTCACAAACAGATCCAAATATTTCACGCCACTGAGACATCCCTCGAACAAGAACAAAAAAGAAAACGACCGTCAAAAAAAAGCAGTAGTAAAAATTATCACTGGCAGTACCGCAATGAAAACTTCGATCAAGCGCTACTATTGTGCAAAACTGGCACCAGGTTCGCTGGAAATATCAACTAGGAATGGTCTCGAACATGTTAACGCGCGAAAAAAGAAGCAGCGGGCTGATGTTTATCCCATTCAAGGACACACTGTAGGTCCAGTCGAAGTGAGAAATTTGACCGTACGAGGTCATTTGTTATCACGTGTTACTAAATTCCAGACAACTATAGTCTTTGTGAATGGGTGTTACAGCTGAAATTTGCTGTGCAGTGGCTACATTTCTCATGCCAAGAAGAACACGTGGCAGGCCGTGCCTACTGGAGACTTAATTTAGAACAAAATATGGCACAATTGACAACGTGTGAAATCAATTAAATGCAGACAACCTAACCTACCTATGTATTTATAAAAGTTGAGTTTGTTTAATAGAATACGCAGGCTATTTTGTAGTCAGTAACCGAGTTCGCATATGCTTTGATGAAATCCAATCCTGAATTCTTCATTGCATTTCTGTTCCAGAGACAGCATATATACTAAACTTATCTACGCATTTACAGCTCTGCACTCTTGATCTCGCGCTAGTACAAGATAGCGGAATGTCATTTGCGTTTGCTACCAGTTGAAAATATTTTGCTAGCTCTTTGAACTTATGAATACAATCACATCAGAAATTATTCAAACGCACTTAGTGTTCGTGTACGTCATGGACCACTTTGTGCAAGTTGGAGCCTTGCCATGCCGAGCATTGAATACACATGTGGCCCCATCCATCATTTAAACGAAAGTTCAATGGGTTATATGTGGATGAGTGCGCACTAAAGGCATTTTTCAACAGAAACCAAGTATAATCATGGCGGCAAGAAGCGCCAGTTTGACATCTTGCTGCACTTCCAGCATTCATCTAGCTGTGACTATAATAATAATAATAATAATAATAATAATAATAATAATAATAATAATAATAATAATAATAATAATAATAATATTTAATAATAATATCTTGGATTTAACGTCCCGAAACTATGATATGATTATTAGGGACGCCGTAGTGGAGGGCTCCGGAAATTTCGACCATCTGGTATTCTTTAACGTGGACTGACATCGCGCAGTACACGCGCCTCTATCATTTCGCCTTCACTGAAATGCGACCGCCGTGGCCGGGATCGAACCCGCGACCTTCGGGTCAGCATTCGAGCAACCCAACCGCTACACCACCGCGGCCCGACTAGCTGCGACTATGTGAAGAATGGATAAGTTTGTGCAGAGCAGTGTTTAACGTCGCGGGAATAGGATCGATGAAGTTAAAGTCAAGTACGAGCTACATTTTGCACGATGGAGACCGCCGCTGTTGTGTAGCGGTTACGGTGCTCGCCGAAGGTCGCGGGTTTGATCCCGGCCTCGGCAGTCGCATTTCGCTGGAGGCGAAATGCTAGAGGCCGGTGTACTGTGCGAAGTCAGTGCACGTTAAAGAACACCAAATGATCGAAATTTCTGGAGCCCTACACTACAGCGTCCCTCATAATCATATCCTTCTTTCTTGACGTTAAACCGCAGATATCATTACATTTCGCACTACACGCTTACCATACACCGTATACGTTACGGCAAGCGAGCACTACTAAAAGTCCCATTTAACCAGAAACGTGGCAGGAATGGTGCATTGTAGCCACGTTTCCGCTGAGTGCTCTTCGCGGCTTCAGCAGATTGCGTCCTTTACCCACTCCGCCTCCGTGCTTGCCAGGCCAGTGGCGGCGCTGGCCGGGCTGACATGCTTTGACAACTTCCCGTCTGCGCCCCTTAACACGTCACGCGGCTACAGCACTGCTCGGTTGGGATTCTGTTTGGTTCTTGTGCCATCCATTAACGAAGCGGGCAGGGACTTTGCTTGGATAGTTAAAGCTGTTTCGTACGCAGAAAAGTTAATCTATTTCGTTCCGTCTGAATTTCGTTAATACAGAGCAGTTTTGTTCATAAGGAAATATCTGATCATGCTACAGATATGGTGCACTTGTTGACGTGCGAACTCGAACCTGCGTCAGCAAATGTGAATTCTCGGATATAACGCCGAAGTACACACTAAAAATGGCTGAGTGTGGGGTGCGTCGCTCCCAATGACGTCTTAAGGGGTACGCGGAAGGTTCTGCATAAATACCCTGAACATGACAATGCTCAGCACCAGTGTTTACTCGGTACTTGAGGCAGGCACATTGTGATTGCGTCGTTACAAACTAAGGTCATTTAACGTTTTTCTTCTGCTCATGAAACTCCCGCCGAGGTTTCATTTGGGGACAGAAGTTGTCACGAGAGGCGCCACCGTCAGGAAAGGGCACTGATCTGAAGCGCTTGGAATGGGGAACGACATTTCACCAACATTTACAACGGCGCAGCTGTTTAGTCGAGCATTGGTCCATGGCTGGTGAACAGAAATGATCATCATCTTGAACTGGCACGTGCTCTCTTCGCCCATTGCTTCGTCTTCTGCTTCGCTACCAGAACAAATGCGCCGATCTGTCCGGCGTGGGACGGAATAACTGATCGCTGGGAGAATGAGTACAGAGAAAGAAAGAAGAGATAGAAAGCAATGTAAACAGAAGTTTTGGTGAAAACATTTCTTCTCGAGGTGAGATTCCGGTGAGAGAGAAACTGCGACAGAAAGGAGAGAAAAAAAAGAGAGGAAGAAAGAAAGACAAAAATCTAAAGAGGAACAAAGAAGGCCGCCCAGCGCCGCATTTCCTTCAGGCTTGGCACCACTAGTGCGAAGCTGCTTGCTTTTTATTTCAGCGTGTGTGCTAAATGACGTCGCAGTGGCACAGAAGGCTGAACCACAGCGGTCCGGCCTTTCTTCCACTGTGGAGGATTCAAGTGTCTTGAAATGAATAATCGTGGCGAAATATGTATGTTTCGTACATGCACGTGTCCAAGCGCACCTGGCCGCTGTTTCGCAAAAAAGCTGCAACACGGTGTCGCGTCCTGCATTACCTTTTTTTTTTTTTTTGAACAGACAGGGCGTAGTACAGGTATGTCTTTTTCACATACTCAAACTGCATCTGGATACTGTGGCACAGAAAGCTGTAAAATGATCTTTTCACGCACATCCTTGTGGCGCCCCCTATGTAAATTCTCGTGCCTTTCGGCCCCTTCTCAAGAAAAAAAAAGACTGTCGTATTGTCCAAGGGCTTAAAGGGACCCTGAAACAGTTTTGACGATTTTGTACAAACACATTGGGCCAGTAGACCAAGTCCTAAGGGTCATTTACAGACTGATTTAAGCTCTCTGCGTACACTGTGTCATTTATTACAATGCTTTAAAGCTGCGATTTTTTGAAGAAATATAGTTTCTTAGTGCGCAGAACGTTTTAGAAAGGAGTCAGATAGGAAAGAGCGCACTGACTCCTTTCTAAAACGTTCTGCGCACTAAGAAACTATATTTCTTCAAAAAATGCAATACCAACCAGCCCAAGTAGCTACTCTTTTAAAGCTGCGAATCGCTGCAGATCTCTGCGGCTCAGCCAAACACGTTTTCAACTGCCCATTCGGAGTACGACATGCAGTGGGCGCACGACGTCACCGGGGCTGCTGATCTGATTGGCTGCGGTGTGCGAGTAGGAAAGACCGGCTGGTAGGGTGGCGGCACCTGTCGGAGCAGATATCAACCACTCCGCGATGCCTTTGTTGCCAGACGGCGCGCGCGCTGCTGGGCGCACTGGGCTATGGTCTCCGAGAGTGCGCTCAACGTGTCGGCGTGCAATCTCGGAGGTCAGTCGAGTGTGCTCACGAGAGCTCTGCGATCGCCAGCGATGCCAGCGTGTCTCATGAGTTGAGGAGGCAAGGCAGGGGTAAGAAGGAGGGTATGATATGAATGTCCGTAGCCGCCTTGGTACACGGCGTATCGCTAAATTTGTGGTACCAATGGTTTGATGATGCTATACACTAAACGCCGACAAAGCTTCAAGTAACCGTTTCAGGGTCCCTTTAAAAACGACGGCGCACTGTAACCCAACGTTACTAGTGTAAGCTGTTTTATTAGCGTGTAGCTAGCGCCAACTTGTGTACCACGATTAGTGTACAGTCGCTTGAGACCAGCCTGGTAGTGAGAGTGCCTTGAGAGTGTGTGCGCAGTCCTGTGACGGCGCGGTTCCGCGCGTGTGAGTGCGAGACAGTGCGTAAGTTCTACGGACACTCTGTGTGTCCCCCCCTTGCGCACAAACTCAAGTGCGTGTGTTTTTTTCAGTCTTTCGTGTTAACAGTCTTCTTTCTTTTCAACTTATTAAAACCAATGTTTATTCAAACAAAACGTCATGTCATTGTGAGTCCCGGATTTCCAACACTAGGTTAGCTTCAGTTGGCAAGTTTCGCCCGAGCTGCACTCGAAAATGTGTACCCTTTCCGCCTCTTCTCGCGCTGTGGCCCTGCCGTCGCTGTCAGCCAGACACGGCCACCCGCTCCGATATCATTTCCAGCATATTCGCTTGTAAACAAGTCACTGATTCTACGAAGTAGAAGTCTGAGATACGGTAAATAAATGCCCATCAATCACATAGCCGCGATAAAGCGGAGGTTTAAATGAGGGTACCAGGGAAGTGCGTTAGACGCGTAGTGAATCTTCTCAACACAAAGATAGCAAACCTCCTCTAATATTAGCGTGCCGTTTTTCTGAAGTTTGTTTATTTATTTGTATGCCTAATAAAACTTGCGTCGAATATTGTCCGTTCGTGAGTCGTTTACGGACAGCGATGTCGTTTTCTGTGGTTGCGTATGCCACGAGATTCAGTGTCCACTTCGCAAAGGCACTGCGTGTCTTGAGCCCGGACGAATGAAACAGAAGAGAACTTGCGTTTTCACTCACACAACGCATGCTTAGCGTCTTGCACTACAGAGACGTGATCTTTCAGCAAAGGCTCGTGCAGGCTTCAAGGGTGGGAATTAAGGATAATCAAGGCGCTGCCAGAGTTTCTTCAACGAGTAAAACGCGATCCAGCGGAGGAATTTTTTTTACAATAACACAGTTTCCAAATTCTGAATAACTGTTTACCGCACTACCAATACACATATGTTCTTCTTTATACTCGCGAAATTTCCCTCCGTTATAACACCTTGTGTAATTCATAACAAGTAACAAATGCTGAGAACATTTACTGAGACCTTCTTAGTATTAGCAGGGCTTGAGTTCGTTAGAGAGTAAAGAATTTTCCGCAACTTCCTTGAAGGGGAAATAAAATAGCAGTATGAAATGAGGATGCATAATTAAGTCACAAGGAAATAATTAGAGATAGACAAAGGAAGATAACGCAGAACAACAGATGCGGAACGAAAAGAAAGGTAGTACAAGGCGTGAAGAAAGCACTGCAACACTGGAAGGCAACCAGCACCAAAGACTCTGTACGTTTTTTTTTTTGTTTGTTTGTTTCATTAACGCTTACTCTTCTTACTCTGCAAGCCCTGCAAAAAGAGAGCGTATGCGCACTCACGCAGGCGTACTGCTTCTTAAATGTCACGTTTGACGGATCGATGCTAATCTTTCACATAGGTCACGTTCCACTGTTAACTTTAAACTGAGCTGATCCTTAATTTCATTGGTTTTGAAGGACAGAGAAAAACGTTCAAGGCTATCAAGGGCCTTGACATTTACCCTATCGACTTCAAATGTTTTCAACGGTTTCAAGCACCTGTGCGCACCCTGAAAGTCTAAGAAGACTGCACTGCACGTTTTCCTTCGCTATCTATTGCCATGATGAGTACAGCCCCCGTGCTTGTCTACGCAGAAGGATGTAAATATGTAAGACAGCCTTCGCAGAAATTTAATTTCTCTTCGTAGCCAAGCAAGCACTCCAATTATTTAACTTACTGCATTTCAATACTTTCATTTAGAGCCATACGTCGGCAAACACACTCATGAGTCGCCTCACTCAGACTCACTTGGACTATGATGAGGCCGTGATTCTGAGTATGAGTGAGTCCGGGTGAGTAATATTTAGGTGAGTTTGAGTCCGACTGACTCCCGCTGAGGAAAATTTTGGGCGAGTCTGAGTCCGAGCTAGCACTGAGCACAAAATATATTTCTTGAGTGCGTCGCGGTAAGCTCCACCTTCTATTCCCGACATATGGCCATATTTACTCATCTTCAGCATTACTATCAACCTTATATCGGCTTACGTTTGTAGTAAAGTTCATTCACATATCTCAACGTACTGGCGTACATAGGCCACCTCAGTCTGTATTAATCAGAGGCGTGAGTTGGGGGGCGGGGGGGGTGTAGAGCACTGCACGGGCTCGGGCCTACCCTGAAAACTCCGGCCCGGCCCGGCCCGTGGGCCGGGCCGGGCCGGGTAAAGTAGGTTTCACGGCGGGCCCGGGCTGGGGCCTGTAGCTCCGGGGCTTAGGGCCGGGCCCGGGTTTGAGATGGCGGGCTCGGGTCGGGCCGGGCCTGGACTTTTCTCGATTCTTAAAGAGATACGAAAGTGAAACACTGTGCAGTGTCTAAACCACTGTGCCAGCACAGTGGTTTAGACTAATAATGTGTATTCTGAGAATTTGAATATCATTCCTTTCACCACCGTAAGTTTATTCAGACAGGAAAAAATCAAGACCAAAGTTCCATTTTAGAATTTCGTGCTGTAACTTCCGCGCGTGGCGTCACGGATTTCAAATTGTATTCGTCATATTTTGGGGGCACTGGATCTTCAAAATTTCCTGAAACGTGGTATGTTAAGTTTATGGGCTACTCAGAGGTCAATTTACTTCATTTTTACCGATTAGGATCTACGTAGGCCCCAGTAGACGCCGTCAGAATCTATAACGTGACGACTTCTGCTGCGCGAAGTTCAAGGTGGCGTCGCCACCCGCATTTCCGCGCTTACGAAGTCTTGTCACGGCGAGCGTGGTTACTTCGGAATTGTAAAACAGTAATTTACTGATAATCAAAAAAATATTTTTCTCTTTAGTGTCCCTTTAAGTTTATTCCAGAGAAATTGCTCATACATATATGTTTCACATTTTATCTCGAAAAAAAAAATGGTTCTTTTTTGTGGGGCAAGCTATTTGGAGTTCTATGATGGACAAGTACTGAACTTCTTTTCCTTCTTGCATATGGGGCTACTTGATTTATCTGAAACGGGCGAGCTAAAAGTAAATAGGCCAGACGCTTACGTAGTTAACATCTGGCTATTCTGGGCTTTATTCGCATTTTTATTATTTTGTATCCTAAATGGTATTCTGTGATCACAGTAATTAAGGTAATATAATAAATTTATAACTTATCATCGCAAGAGCTGTAAAGCTGGGAAACGATTTTGAATATTCCAGCCCTCCACTAAAACAAAGGACTGCACGGAGTCTCGTTACATAGGATCCCTATAAAGGCATTTGTTTTCCGTGGCTCTGTCACGGCTCCCAGTGGTCATGTCACGCGAGATATACATGTACAGCCTGCCTAGTGCGCCCACATTGTTAGCGTTTGAGCTTTCGTCTTGTTCAGCTATAGCAGGGGTCTCAAACTCGCATCAGCTAACGGTCTGCATTCACGAAAATTTAGTCCTGCAAAGGCCAGGGCAAGGGATAGGAGGGGTGGGGGTGCGGAATAAGTTGTACCAAATGTCACCTGATTTTGTCATTTGAAATACATTTCCCATATCTCATATATCGGTCATTTCTGAAAGGTATTTGGTGGCGTGATTCTGACAACATATTTATACCTATCTCCAAAATGACTAAAATCTGGACGCCGATTCTGAAATATAGACTTTTCTTTCACGGCTATGTATGAACGCATGGTGGATGCATGGGGTGTCTGACAAGAAAATGCTTTAGACCTGTCATGCCTATGTAGCTTAAGGAAGTACTTATAAAGAAAAAAAAAATCGGACGAAGGCAGCCGTGTGCGGGCCGCGGGCCGCGTGTTTGAGACCCCCTGCGCTATATAGTGCGATATATACATGATACTGCCGCAACAACGTTGGAATGTGCAGGAATAGCATAGGTCCATTAAACAAGGCCTCGGGCGAAGTATATTTGCTTACGAAATGCCTGGCTTGAAAAAAGACAATTACGAATTCCGTGCCGTGTGATTGATGTCCCTTTACCTCGAACCATATGAGTAAGCGTCGAAAAGTTTATTCGCGCCAGGTATTACCAAACTGGAACAAACCCTGAAAATAGATCGAGATCTCTTCGTCCTCCTCCTGTCAGTCGTATAGTCCAATCACCACCTTCTATACCAGTGCAACATCGTAACCATTACCAGTACACCATTATAATATGAAAAAAAAACAAGGGAGCGCGGTGCAAAAGATGCATAACATACACTGCTGAAAACTGCACGGAGAAACGCTCAAAGAGGAGTTTTATAGATGGCATTGAAGACCGGCGCGACGTTCGGGAACGACAGAAATGAAGGCAAGAGCTGGACACCTATGTTCATGGTGCAGAAGTCCGCAGAGACATCCTAAATTTGCTCCAGGGGTGGAAGTTAAAAGCAACGACTGGCGACGCCTTCACAATTCGCAAGGCAGATGTACTCCCCTACTAGCGTAAGCAGTGCGAGAAACTTTAGGGCGTCAGTATATGTGATGCAACAGCGCACAATTTGATTTTTTGCTCAATGACATGTGAAGAAACAAGCTGTAAAATATGCCACAAACAACTGCCAGAGTGTATACAGGGTGTTTGAAGAAATGTGTCCACTATTTTTAAAAAATCAGAAAAATGCGGTATTTGCTCGCTGTCTTCACAGCGGCTTTTTCTGTAGCGACAAGCATCTTAAGATGGTTGAAGACATGATTTGGGGCACTAATTAAGAAAGTTAAATTAATTAACTGTTTAATTAGAGGAGATAAGTGGTTAATTCCAATGGGAGAGTTGAAGTCCTTCCTGCGAGGAACCCATTTCAGCTTTGAGATTTCAAAAAAGCGGCCTCTAGGAATAATTGCGAAGTAATAAAATTCTCCCAAATTCAGCGGCCAAACCGAAACCGAAACGCGGAAGAGCGCAAGTGCCATATTCGTCTGCGACGTCCACAATGAGTGAACGTAACTATATCAACCATCAACCGACTTCTTGGTGTGAGTGTGTGGGCTGCGCGTGCAGTAGTAGCACGCATGACGCACATACGTTAACGAACGGGGGAAGAACTGCACCTCTGTAACCGTTGTCTTGAATTGTGGCGTCATTCTAGTCGTCTACTTGTTGCGCTCATCGGTGCTTGAGTTTCGGTTTCGCCGTTGAATTGACCTGAATTTCATTAAGCCACAATAATTAATAGAGACCACTTCTTCGAAATCTCAAAGCTAAAATGGGTTCTTTGCATTAAGGACTCTAATTCTGCCATTGGACTTAACTACCTAACTCCACTAATTAAAAAGTTAATTAGCTTAACTTTCTTAACTACTGTTCCAAATCATGTCTTCAACCATCTTAAGATGCCTGCCGCTACAGAAAAAGCATATGTGAATATGCATATGTGCATACCCGAGCAAATACCACATTTTTCTGATTTTTTAAAAATAGTGGACACATTTCTTGAAACACCCTGTATACTAGCAGCGCTGGGATAGATGAAAAGAATGCTATGACAAATATTTTTTTTTTCGTTTCGGCTTCTTATACGTATATCTAAAAGTACACGTGGTGCGCTCGGTTCGCTATAATTTTTGTCTATGTTAGTGCAGTTACAAGAACGTAACGAATTTTGCTTTCCTTCTCTATTTCTCGTGCTGTGGCAAGGGGCTACTATGCTGAAGACAGGCGCTACATATCATGAAGGGTGCACGATTGGCTTTGTCGTTAGAGCATGCTTTAAATTTTAATTCACCGCAATGTAAACAAAGGGAAGAGAGCGTTCTGTTCCTTGTGTCCTCTGGTTTTATTGCGCGATGTATTGAAACTGAACTCATGCTGCAAATCACTTTCCTTGCTACAATATCTGCGGCGAAACGCTCTTGATGATCCCATCGTTGACGTTTCGGCACCCAGAACGGGAGCCTTCTTCACAACGATTGTGAACAAGGCTCTCATTGTGGGTCCCGCAACGTCAACGCATTGTTATTCTCTTGTGGTCGGTGTCCTCGTCTTTTTATTCAATGATTCTTCCGGACCAGACGGGTGTCCGTCCAAGCCATGACTGCATCCCCATAGTGTTTGCAGAAAAAGTTGGTACAGTGTACCACTGCCAGAAAACATTCATTGCATCAAGTATATCAGCTCAGCTGTTTTCACCGTGTGCCCCTTTTTGCAATAAATAACCATAGGTTAAAGTATAATTTTTAGCGAAACATGCACCACCAAAGCGTAGATATATCATATATGTCACTTAAAACACCTTGTCGATTTCGTGTTCGGGCGACACCACATAGATTATTGGCTCGGGCCCGGTCGGGCCCGATCTGCGGTCGGGCCGGGCCGGGCCGGGTAGGCGAATTTTTTCCTCGGGTACGGGCCGGGCCCGGGTCTCGCTTTGAATCACCGGGCCGGGCTCGGGCGGGT
Source organism: Rhipicephalus appendiculatus (assembly GCA_030522465.1). Lineage (NCBI taxonomy): Eukaryota > Metazoa > Arthropoda > Arachnida > Ixodida > Ixodidae > Rhipicephalus > Rhipicephalus appendiculatus. The sequence continues at coordinate 26,388 of JALIZH010005350.1, read as the reverse complement.
AAGTTTAAACAACTTCCGGGCCAGGGCCGGGCCCGGGCCGAAAATCCCGGCCCGTGCAGTGCTCTAGGGGGGTGTCTGCGATGAGCTCCCCCGCAAACTTTTTCAAGGGTAGTTCCTGATAAATATAGCTTGTGTGAGTCGCGTATCTTATTAAAATTTCTTTACTGGATTGAAACCACCGGAAACTCATATTTGAAGGCACATGATCAAAAGGCGTATCGTAGAGCACCGATTATGTGAGATATTGTCGTTAAAGAGCATTCACACATGATTGAAAATGCTGATTTTACGCCAACAAACTCATTACTCGACTCACTCAGGCTCGCTCAGACTCCAGCCAAGCCGTGAGTCTGAGTTTAAGTGAGTCCGGCTCAGTAATATGTTGGTGAGTTTGAGTCCGAGAGAGTCCGGTTGGGAAAAAGCTCAGTGCATCAAAGTCTCGGTGAGTCCGGTTCAGGAAATTTTGGTCAGTCTGCGTCCGAGTAGGCACTCAGAGCAAAATATATTTCTGGAGTGAATCCGAGTGAGCTCCAATTTTTTTGCCGACCAATGCATATAGCATAGAATGCCACCTGCACAACTCGCTCATTGGCAGTCAGCGAAAAATTTAGGGAGTGAAACACTATAACGGCCCCCCTCAACTGTAGGGACAATTGCGCAACACTTTGAGACGGTACGCATCTTCACTAGCCTCAAGAAATGTTGACGCTAAACCAGCCTTGAATTTCCTGGCCTACGTTTGCCATATAAAGAAGCTAGGGTGGAGCCATAACGATGGGATAGTGCCAAAACAGGGGTTTTGTATTCCTCATTACGCAGGCTAGCTTATGGGCTTGTATGATTAGAATCACCTGGCTTTTTTTTTTCGTTTTTTTTTTCTTTTTTACACTTGGCCAAAGGCGTCCTAATTAAAGTAGGCTACTTGACTTTTCGCGCGGGTCTCGACGGGTGTGAAGTGCAGATAAGGAACAAACGCCGAACAGCGTCATCCTTCCAAGCCTATTTGTCTCGCGAAGGATGACAACGTGGCAACGTGCTTTATGTGTTTCACAAACTTTTAACAGCGCGCCACTGTATTGGAAATTCAGGTGGCACACGACACAAGCTTTTGAGCTGCTTGTGAGGTCGCGGAAGAGCACGCCGACACACTTAAAGGGGTGCATCATCGCCAGGTGGTCGAAAAAATTTCGCTTCCTGGCAAGACCTTTTAGAATCGTAACCGTTTCGCAATTCGTTACGAAGCAACCCCGCATGTCTATTAGTCTCACCACAACAACATTCATAGCGTCAGACAACAGAAATTTGACGTTAAAAGCACTGCAACACAGCACTACCAACAACAGCCCTACGCAACTTCGACGAGTCGGAAAGTCCGACCGACTGGGCCGAGAGCGCCGCCACGCGGTGGGAGAGGCAAAGGTGACACGCTCCGCCTTCCAGTTTTCAAATTGAAACTTATCTATACTCCATCGGACCACTGCCGTTCAGAACTACCAAAGCTATGGGTTGTAAGCAAGCAACACGCTTGCGCAGCAAAACATAGTTCCAGATGTAATTGACTTAGAATTGGCAGGGTAGAGATATTTGCGCTTGTTAGGCACGCGTTCCGTCACATCGATGCGTGATGTATTTATTCTTATTCGCATTGATGTCGTATGCCTTCAATTCCTGTATTAGCAACCACCGGTAACTCTGGTTAAAAATCAACATGGCAGCGCTGATGCTGACACGACCGCCCGCTTCGATCCGAACTTCCGCTCGCTATTCGCTCACTGCGCTGCTAGCAACAAATAAATGGTGAAATGAGCGATCGCCTTCTGCCATCTCACGCTGAGGTCAAAGCATGAGGTACATTTTGTCGTTATTTGCGAGATAAACTGCCTTAACTAACGCGCCGAGAATTTGATAATGGTTCTTGGAATTAGCGCAGTATAGTCACTAATAGAGCACTGCACGGGCTGGGATTCGAAGCCCGGGCCCGGCCCGAGCCCGGCACTCGTTGGAGTTTACCCGCCCGAACCCGGCCCGGTCACTCAAAAGCGAAACTGGGCCCGGCCCGGCCCGAACCCGAGAAAAAATTTCACCTATCCGGCCCGGCCCCGCCCGACTGAAAATCGGGCCCGACAAAGGCCCGAGCCATGAAACTTGGTGGTGTTGCCCGAACATGGAAACGACAGCAAGGTGTGTTAAGTAGCAAATGTCTACGATTTGCACGCGCACGCTACGCTAACATGTGTGCTTCATTCTAAGGTATTAATGAGAACTAACAGACAGTGATGCCAAGGAAAGTATAGGGGACGCTATTACAAGTAATTGTAATGTAAATGTGAAGAAAGAAAAGTGGACGAAAAGCTAACTTGCCACTGGGAGGGACCGAACCTGCGATCTTCGAATAACGCGTCCGACGCTCTACCACTGAGCTACGATGGCGGTCATCCCTCCGTCCACTTTATAGGGTATATATGTGCATTTAAACGTGGGAGCGTCAGTCAGCGCCGCCTGTTGCCATTGCGGCGAGTGTGGAACAGTCTTCATGCATGTTGGCGTCACGTAGCAAGTGATCTTATTACGATCTGGTAGCTGACTGACGCAACAGGCGGCTGCCACTATATGCCACTATTCGTTATTTTGCGTGTAAGGGAGGTACCCGCTACAGAAATGTAAGGCACTATGCACACTTTGCTTGTGCTGTGGCTGACGATGATGAATAATTATGCCTGAGACTTTCATAATAGGTTGGAGCACTCAACGAGCCACTCGTTATGCAGTTCGCATTGAGTGACGCCTGGTTGTTACTTAACTATTCTAGAACGCTTTATCACACATGTTAACGCCGTTCCTTACCCGACATGAAGCCTGCGTAGGGTCAGTTTGCAACGGAGTTTCAAGCACCGGCGTAGATCAGTGGTAGATGACTGGGCTGCCACACAGAGGGCCCGGGTGCGAATGCCATTCTATCCACGCTATTTTTTATTTAGTTAATTTTTTCCAGCGGAAACTTTGTCAGATCACAACGGCAGTGGCAGTGGGGTAGTTGTCCGCCGCCGCCGCCGGTGTCCATAACCACTATCACGCGAAATTAGCGAAAAATGAATCCAGAAAAGCTTTCGAAGAACATCGGCCACTGTTATTGACCGTCATTATTAATTAAGCATGAGCACCTCTAACAGCGGGTAAAGTACCGTGCCCTCAACCTCGCTTTTCAAGATCAAGCAATGGAATCAACCTGGGCTACAGGTACCACCGGTTGTGGCTGTTGTTCTTCGCTGCTACTCACCAACTACCTAGCCATTGCTAAGCAGCCACTCTGTGCCCTCCACCACGACTCCGGTGACAGAGATGGTGGTTGAGGCCCCTATTAGATGGGAAGCATCTTAAGAGCGAACTTGATCCCGTGGTGTCCGCGCTCCACTGCTCATGCGCCTACTCTCTATCCCACTCTCCTCCTTTACGCAGGTGTTCGGTCGCCTTCTCTCCTCTCCGCCCCCCCCCCCCCCGCGCTGCAGCCTGTAAACCCACTGCCTCCTCTCCATCCCCCCATTTAATATAAGCGCGTGCGCTCGGTCGAGGAACTCTCGCTTGAATCGTGCTTTCACTCCGTCGGTTCCCGGTCGCTGCAGTTGTCTCGAAAGCCTCGCTACCCTCGCCGCAGACTGGCATTGTCGCTCTGTAGCGGAAGCGGCAGCTCGACGCCGACGCTTGGCTTCGACAGCCGAGTGAACGTAAACGGAAACTTGGTGTGCACCCTCAGTGCTGCTTCGCATCCCCTCATGGTTCCCTTTAGTGGGAGATGGTGTAATTTTTATATCACAGTGAAAGCTGTATTGAGATCACAAGAACAGCCGATTTAGGCGTCGTAGTTATACGTCGCCGCCAGCGCTGGTGTCCGTAACCGCTACGCTATCGCGAGAAATAAGAAAAAATGTAACTAGGACAAAATTCTAGGAATGGATGGGATTGGAACCCGGGACCTCTGCACTGTAGTCGAGTACTCTACCATAGGCACACTGGTTCTTGAAACTCCTTTGCAAAAACACGCTGTACAGGTGCCATATCTGGCAAGAAACTGTGTCAACATATGTAGTATAGCGTCGTAGAAGAGTAAAATAACAACCAGGCGTCACACAATTCGAATTGCGCAACGAGTGTGCCGTTGAATGCATCGAACGCGTTATAAAAGACTCAGCCATAATTCTTCATCGTCATAAGCCACAGTACAAGCAAAGTGCGCATAATGCCTTACATGTGTAAAGCGGTTACCTCGCTTATACGCAGAATAAGCGAGGTAATAATGAATAGTGGCATATTGGGTGCTTCCCTACTTCCTGAAAGTTACAGTGGTTTATTGCGTGGTAGGTACCTTGCATTTGTACTTGTATTAATTGGCGCACGAGGATAAACAATGGGTTCTGAAAAGGGCGCTGTTCCAGCTTTCGCTTTCACTGTGCTGCGTGTTCTGCGCAGGCCTGAGGATTTTTCTTATTTCGCGCGATAGTGGTTACGGACGCCGGCGGCGGCAGACAACTACGGCGCCTAAATCGGCCCTTGTTGTGATCTCATAACAGCTTTCGCTGTAAAAGCACCAGTATAAATTAATACTGGCAGTACCGCAATGAAAACTTCGATCAAGCCGCTCCTATTGTGTAAAACGGCCTACTTCCTAAATGTTAGTGGTTTATTGCGTAGTAGGTACCTTGCATTGTATTTGTATTAATTGGCCCAAGATAGTCTACAACGGGCTCTGGAAATGGCGCTGTTCCAGCTTTCGCTGTGACTGTGCTGCGTGTCCCCAGTGGGGAAGGTTCGTTTGAAATATCAGCTAGGAATGGTCTCCAGCATGTTAACGTGCGAAAAAAGCAGCAGCGGGTTGATGTTTATCTCATTCAAGGACACACTGTAGGTCCAGTCGACTTGAGCAACTCGACCGTAAGAGGTCATTTGTTCTCACACGTTACTAAATTCCAGACAACTACAGTCTTTGTGAAACGACCATTGAAACAATGAGTGTTGCAGCTGCAATTTGCTGTGCAGTGACTACACCTCTTATACCAAGAACACGTGGCAGGCCTTGCCTACCGGAAACTTAATTTGGAACAAAATACGGCACAATTCACGACATGTGGAATCAATTAAATGCAGACAACCTACCCATGTATTTATATAGGTTGCGTGTGTTTAATAGAATACGCAGGCTATTTGGTAGTCGGTAACCGAGTTGGCGTATGCTTTGATGAAATCCAATCCTGAATTCTTCAGTATTACATTTCTATTCCAGAGACAGCATACTAAACTTATCTACACATTTACAGCTCTTCACTCTTGGCCTCGCAAGTACAATATAGCGGAATGTCATCTGCGTTTGCTACCAGTTGAAAATATTTTGCTAGCTCGTTGAACTTATGAATACAATCACGTCAGAAATTATTCAAACGCACTTGGTGTTCGTGTACGTCATGGGCCACTTTGGGCAAGTTGGAGCCTTGTCTTGCCGAGCATTGAATACACATGTGGCCCCATCTATCATTTAAACGAAAGTTCAAGGGTTATATGTGGATGAGTGCGCACTAAAGGCATTTTTCAACAGAAACCATGTACAATCATGGCGGCGAGAAGCGCCACTTTGACGACATCTTGCTGCACTTCCAGCATTCATCTAGTTGCGACTATAATAATAATAATAATAATAATAATAATAATAATAATAATAATAATAATAATAATAATAATATCTGGGGTTTAACGTCCCAAAACCACTATACGATCATGTGGGACGCCGTAGTGTAAGAGCTCCGGAAATTTCGACCATGTGGTGTTCTTTAACGTGCACTGACATCGCACAGTACACGGGTCTGTACCATTTCGCCTCCATCGAAATGTGATCGCCGCGGCCGGGATCGAACGCGCGACCTTCGGGTCACCGCTACAGCACCGCGGCGGACTAGGTGCGGCTATGTGAAGGATGGATAAGTTTGTGCAGAGCAGCGTTTAACTTCTCGGTAATAGGATGGATGAAGTTTAAGTCACGTACGAGCCTTATTTCGCACGATGGTGTCCGCCGCGGTGGTGTAGCGGTTACGGCGCTGGCAGAAGGTCGCGGGTTCGATCAGGGCCCCGGCGGTCGCATTTAAGTGGAGGCGAAATGCTAGAGGTCTGTGTACTGTGCGATGTCAGTGCACGTTAAACAACACCAAATGATCGAAATTTCTGGAGCCCTACACTACGGCGTCCCTCATAATCATACCGTTCTTCCGTGACGTTAAACCACATATATTATTACATTTCCCACAATGCGCTTACCGCACACCGTATACGTTTCGGAAAGAGTTCCCGTACGGCAAGTGAGCACTGCTAAATGTGCGATTCAACCAGAAACGTGGCAGGAATGGTGCATCGTAGCCGCGTTTCCGCTGAGTGCTCTTCGCGGCTTCAGCAGCTTTCGTCCTTCAACAACTCGGCCTCCGTGCTTGCCAGGCCAGTGGCGGTGCTGGCGGGGCTGACATGCTTTCAAAACTTCCAGTTTTTGCCCCTTAACACGTCACGCGGGTACGGCACTACTCGGTTGGGATACGGTTTAGTTCTTGGGCCGTCCACTAACGAAACGGGCAGGGACTTTGCTTGGCTAGTGAAAGCTGTTTCGTACGCAGAAAAGTTGATCTATTTCGTTCCTTCTGAATTTCGTTACTACACAGCAGTTTCGTTCTAAGGAAATATCCGATCGCGCTGCACACGGTGTGCACGTGTTGACGTGCGATCTCGAACATGCGTCAGCAAATGTGAATTCTCGGATATTATTGCGAAGTACACACTAAAAATGGCTCAGTCTGGGTGCGTCGCTCCCAGTGACGTCTAAAGGGGTACGCGGAAGGTTCTGCATGAATGCGCTGAACACGACAATGCTCAGCACCAGGGTTTACTCGGTACTTGAGACAGGCACATTGTGATTGCGTCGTTACAAGCAAAGGTCATTTAATATTTTTTTTTCTGCTCATGGATCTCCCGCCGAAGTTTCATATGGGGACAGAAGCTGCCACCAGAGGCCCCACCGTGAGTTGAAAGGCACTGATATGCAGCGCTTGGTATATGCTGTTGAGCGTTTGCGTTGGTGTTTCCCATGAAAAACATTTCACCAACATTTCCAACGGCGCAGCTGTTTTGTCGAGCATTGGTCCATGGCTGGTGAAAAGAAAGTATCATCATCATGAACTGGCACGTGCTCTCTTCGCCCTTTTCTTTGTCTTCTGCTTCGCTCCCAAAACACGTGCGCCGATTGTCCGGAGTGGCATGGAATAACTGATCGCAGGGAGAACGAGTACAAGGAGCGAAAAAGAAAGAAGAGATAGAGAACAATGGCAACAGAAAAATTACGCCATCTCCCGCTAAAGGGAACCACGTGTAGATGCGAAGCAGCGGGCGCTAACGCTTACACTGGCGGCGGCGTTGACGCTGGCGCTCATCGCAGCGTTGCGCAGGAGAGAAAACTGGGGAGGCGCAAAGCACGCAGTGATGGAGCGGTGTTTCCTACTGGAACATGGCAATCGCTGCTAATGGGCAATGAGAGACAGAAAACTCCGATTGGACACACAGACCCGCAGTCCGCTTTTAGTTAACGCGCACGCTGCGAATTTTTATTGTTCAACAACGCACACGAGAAATGTCCCACCGGCACCACCTTGCAGGTCAAGAGTCAGTGCCATATATACGAGGTGGCCAGTGAACGGTTGTGCAGCGCGAGCAGTCGGTTTTTTCAACCAAGAAACTCGCTAGCAGACGCTGCCTGCGTCGGCGTCGCGAGCCGAGAGAGGGGGGAGCGTAGGAGAGGAGAGAGAGGGGGGGGGGGACGCACATGTGCAGTGGGAATGTGGACGCCGCGGGCAGGGATGCCTAGAGGAGAGAGGGAGGAGCGTAGGAGAGGAGAGAGGGGGGGACGCGTATGAGCAGTGGGAGTGTAGACGCCGCGGGCAGGGGGTGCCTAGAGGAGAGAGGGGGGAGCGTACGAGGGGAGGCGCATAGGCAGTGAGGGTGTGGTTGCCGCGGGGAGGGATGCCTAGATGAGAGAGAGGGGGGAGAGGAGGTTTTTTTTTTTTTGAAAGGGTTTGCGCATGCGCAGTAAGGGTGGTCACGCGGCACACCACCACCACCGGATTAAGCTTCGCCATAAGATGCTTCACATCTAAAATGTTTGGCGAAAAAAAGTTTCTTCGGGATGTGAGATTCCAACGTGCTAAACGAACATCGCACTGGTAGAACAACTCAATGGCAGAAAGGCCGAACCACAGCGGTCCGGCCTTTCTGCCACCGTGAATGATTTAAGTGTCGTGGAATGACTAATCGTCGCGAATTATGTCTGTTTTCTACATGCACGTGTCCAGCCGCACCTGGCTGCTGTGAGCAGAAGGCTGCTACATGATGTCGCGTTCTGCATGGCCTCTCCTTATGGAAAGGGCGTTTATTCATTTATGTATTTATTTATTGCGTTGTATATTGACAGGCCACTGTGACACATTTTAGAACATGTGTTTGTGCACATGGTCGCTACATAATTACATGGATTTGCTCTGTCATGATGGTTCACACTAAGAAGATAATCTCTCGGGGGTGGGAGCACTTCGCCATTTCTGCCACTGTGAACGATTCGAGCGAGGTGCCATGACTAAACGTGGCGGGTTATGTCTTCTTTGCGCGTGCACTTGTCCAACCGCACCTGGCCGCTGTTTCGCAAAATACTGCAACGCTATGGCGCGTCCTGCATGACCTCTTTTGTTTTTTTAAACAGACAAGGCGGATGATATATTTTGTGTAGTTGCACGTGCCCCCCCCTGCATCTGGATGCTGCCGCACAGAAAGCTGTAAACGTGATCTTTCCACGCGCACACTTGTGACACTCCCCATGTGCATTCCTCTGCCTGTGTGCCCCTTCTCAAGAAAGATCACGCCATATCCACGAAGTGAATGATGATGAGTGGGCGAAGCTCGATCGCTTTCATCCATGGCAGAAAGAGAATGTGTGGTCTGGAACGCGGTTCTACTTCATGGTCATCAGCGTCATCGTTATCGTTATCACGTGTAGTGGGTACATTCCACTATACTGGAACGCAGTTATACTTCATCGTTATCACGTGTAGTGGGTACATTCCACTATACTGCGTCATCGTCATCTTTATCACGTGGAGTGGGTACATTCCACTATACGTGGCTATCTACCTACCTACCTACTACTACTACTACTACAACTACAGAGGAGGGACAGACCCACACCCTCAGGACAGGCGCGTAGCCAGAAATTTTTTTCGGGGAGGGGGGGGCACCTCCTTGAAATGTTAATTTTTCGCTCTGTATGCCATGGCGAAAAAAATTTCGGGGGGGGGGGGGGGAGGGCACGTGCCCGGTGGTAGCCAGAAATTTTTTTCGGGGGGGGGGGCACCGCCTTCATTTCGGGAGGGGCACCTACTTGAAATGTGGTACCGCCCAAGGGCGTAAAAACGACGGCGCACTGTAACCCAATGTTACTGGATTAGCTTCAGTTCGCAAGTTCTGCCCGAGCCGTGGGCGAAAATGTGTCCCCTTTCCACCTCTTCTGGCGCTGTGGCTCTACCGCCGCTGTCAGCCAGACACGGTCGCCCGCTCCGAACGTACTTCAAGCGCATTTGTTTGTTAACACGTCGTTGTATTTTCTACGCAGTAGAAGTAGTGGTCTGAGACACGGTAAGCAAACGCCCATCAATCACATAGCCGCGATAAAGCGAAGGTTTAACTGATGGTATGAGGAATGCGCGTTAGACACGTAGCGAACTGCTCAACACAAAGATAACCAATCTCCTTTAATATTACCGTGCGTTTTCGTGAAGTTTTTTTTTCTATTTATTTGTATGCCTAATCAAACTTGCGTCGATGATTGCCAGTGTAGTTAGTTTTTTACAGTCAGTGATGTCATTTTCCGTCGCTGCGTATGCTATGAGATTCAGTGTTGAATTCGCTAATGCCTTGCGTGTATTAAGGCCGGACGAATGAAACAGAAGAGAGCTTGCGCTTTCACTCACACAACGGTTGCTCTCAAGACACGTGATATTCCAGCCAGGGCTCGTGCAGGCTTCCAGGGAGGGCATTCAAGGATAATCAAGGCGCTGTCACAGTTTCTTCTGCGATTTTTTTTTCCAACAACAACGTTTCGATATTCTGAATTGCAGTTTGTCGCATGTTTAATATACATATGTTCTCATTATATTCTAGAAATGTCTAGCCGTTATAACACCTTATATTATTCACAACGCGCTACAATTGCTCAGATAATTTACTGAGACTTTCCTAGTATAACCAGGATGGATGGATGGAATAACTTTGTTAAGGTCCAATAGTTCGCACTAGTGTCCTAGCCCGAAGCGGGCCGCTTCCACATTGGCATCGAAAGACAGGCTTGAGTTCGTCAGAGAGTAAAAATTTTTTCCGCAAATCGCTTAAAGCGAAATAAAAATAGCAGTATAAAAGCAGGAGACAGAATTAAGTCACAAGAAGGTAATCAGAAAGAGAAATAGCAAGGCAAGGCAACCCAACAGATGAGGAGTGAAACAAACGATATGACATGGCGTCAAGAAAGCAGTGCAACACTGCAAGGGAGCCAGCACTGAAGGCTCTGTACGCTTTTTGTTTGATTAACGCTTTGTCTTCTTGCCGTGCAAGTCCTACAAAAGCGCCCATGCGCACTCACGCTGGCGTACGGCCAACTCCGGCCATCTTTTGACCATGTCAGGGTAATGGTGCGTTTATGTTCCTGAGACACTTTTGTCACGCACCCGATAGCCGAAATGCTCCGCAAATACGAAAATAGTTTTTAATAAGCAAAAAAGCGCAATACCGAAACCGAAACCGAAACCGAGCCGAGTGTACTGTCTACGTCTGACGTACTACTTTGTAAGAACCGGAAATCTTGTAAGGCATGCCGGCCCTGCAAACACGAGAAATGCGAAAGCCGCGAAGAGCAGACGCTCAGCGGATAGGTGACCACGCCGACCACGCCGCACCATGTCTGTGACTGATCGTGCCACGTGCACAAGCTCCTCGGAGCTGTCGGACAATGAGAGCTATGATTCGGACGTATTGGGAGGTCAACAAGCGTCGCCGTTCCTCTTCGATGAAGCAGAACAGATTTTCGTATCTGCTTGCCTGGTTGCCCTTGAGGCCACCAGATGGCTCTACTTGTCCGGGCCGTCTTAAAACCCCTTGATCTAGGAAAGTAACCACACTCTCCTCCGCGGTCGCGTTTCCTCCTCGATTCTCCTCGCCAGCCTTCGGCGCGCTGCGCCCAGCGCCATTTTTTGCCGCGGCTCCCATGCACACGCCACCGAATTCAATGGAGGCGCGTGATTTCGGGCCACTTGTGCGCCCCGGTAGTGTAAAAAAATGTGAAAAATCGTGATGACAAGATTAGAAAACTGAAATGAACGATCAGTTTCTTCCGAAAGCCGTGCAAATAGGGCATGCTACTAACAGCTTCATGGAGAGTTCTGTGATGCAATGCTTTTTCTTCCACGTGATCACGTGGTTCACGTTTGCATGATATATTATTTTGCTTGTGGCAACTACTATAGATGGGACAAGGAGCAGGTAGCAGCAACCACTCACTACTGTCAGCTCGAGGTTCATGCCTCTGTCGAGGGGGCTTCCTGTGCTTCACGACAGGTCGGTGGGAAAATAATGTTTAAGCTCTGTCGGGCTTGAGGTTTTTTTTCCCCCAAATTGTTGCAAAATATGCGGCTCGAGTTGGTCTTCAATGAAATACATCACAGAAGTCAGATTTCATTGCAAACCTTTAACTGAACTGATCTTTAATTTCATAGGCTTTGAATGACAGACAAAAAATTTCAGGGCTTTGAATGATGATGATGAATATGATATGTGGGTTTTATTGGCGCAAGGGCCATGCTTGGCCAAAGAGCGCCATGAAAAATTATGAAAAAAGTAATAATGACCCGTGATTTACCATGATATGTAAGGGATGTGAACAATGATAATGTTACATGGCTGTATACGGGCCTAAAATTCTGCGCACGCCTGCATTATGGTGCGTACACAACAGAAGTCTACGAACAGTTTTCCGAAAAACTCGTGTGCGCTGTACCTAGACAACGCCTCCTCTAGTTTATCAATGGGAGCCAAGTGAGCCCGTTCCAGCCGTTTACCGCCCTCTCCTCAGCCGTTTCCTACTCTCGCCCATCGCCTAGCTAGCGTGTGGTTGGCGGTCATGGGGGAGACCACTCTTTATGGGGTGCCTCACGACGGAAATCGTACTAAATATTTTTTTTTCCAGTTGTGTACAGATCCGTGGGGTGTCGTCTTGCATCTCACGTGTTCACTAGGTCGGCGGTCACGCTGTCTCTGACACTGTGTTTTCAGATAGCGCGTCTGCGTTCGTGGCGCTATGCGGACAACCAATGGGGTCGCGTCACGGCGACGCTGCAGTGCATGCGCTGCCTTTAAAGAGTGCCACACGAGCGCTGTCAGGAGGCGGCATTGCTTCGAATTACGAAGAAGGATCACGAAGGAACAAATCTGACAGACGCATGATATTGGAGAGGGAAAACGCGTCCATCGCATCTCCGTGGTAAAGCGCTCGGACGCACGTATGACGCAACCAGCCCTACCCTATATGTGGCGCCGCATCACGACCACTCCCTGAACAAAGGCGGAGCGACGGCTCCCATTGGGGAGCGAGCGTTTGCACTGCATTGAAAAATTACACAACCTCCCGCTAAAGGGAACCATGTGTAGATGTGAAGCAGCGGGCGCTAACGCTTACACTGGCGGCGGCGTTGACGCTGGTGCTCATCGCAGCGTTGCGCAGGAGAGAAAACTGGAGAGGCGCAAAGCAGGCAGTGATGGAGCAGTGTTTCCTACTGGAACATGCCAATCGCTGCTAATGGGCAATGAGAGACAGAAGACTCCGACTGGACACAGATACCCGCACTCCGCTTTTAGTTAACGCGCACGCTGCGAATTTTTATTGTTCAACAACGCACAGGAGAAATCTCCCACCGGCACCACCTTGGAGGTCAAGATCCATTGCCATATATACGGGTTGGCCAGTGAACGGTTGTGCAGCGCGAGCAGTCGGTTTTTTCAACCAAGAAACTCGCTAGCAGACGCTTCCTGCGTCGGCGTCGCGAGGCGAGAGAGGGGGGAGCGTAGGAGAGGAGAGAGAGGGGGTGACACGCATGCGCAGTGGGAGTGTGAACGCCGTGGGCAGGAATGCGTAGAGGAGAGAGGGGGGAGCGTAGGAGAGGAGAGAGAGGGGGGGGACGCGCATGCGCAGTGGGAGTGTAGACGCCGCCGGCAGGGATGCCTAGAGGAGAGGGGGGAGTGTAAGAGGGGAGAGAGGAGGGGAGGCGCATGCGCAGTGAGGGTGTGGTTGCAGCGAGGAGGGATGTCTAGAGGAGGGAGAGGAGGTTTTTTTTATTTTTATTTTTTTAAAGGGTTTGCGCATGCGCAGTAAGGGTGGGCACGCGGCACACCACCACCACCACCACCACCGGATTAAGCTTCGCCATAAGATGCTTCACATCTAAAAAAATACAGGAGACGTTGACCTAGATCTAGGTTTATCGACCGACCAGCGCGAACTACAGGTTTTGTCGGCTTTAAAATGGAATATATTGTCAGGCCGTGACGTTGACGAAGGCAGAGACGGCGTGTCCCAAATGAAACTGTTTATTACAGCGAAAGCTGTTATGAGATCACAACAAGGGTGCCGTAGTTGTCCGCCGCCGCCGCCGATGTCCGTAACCGCTATCGCACGAAATAAGAAAAAAACTTTCAGAAAAAATGTTCAGGATGGAACGGGGTTCGAACCTGGGTCCGCTCCGTGCCAGCCCAGTGTTCTACCACTGAGCCATGCCTGTGCTCGAAAACCCGGCGCACAAAAACCCTATACAAGCATTATGTCTGGAAGGAACCGCGTTAACATGCGCAATATAACGTGGCAGAAGAGTGAAACTACAACCAGGCGTCACAGAATGCCATTTGTGTAACCAGGCGTCACACAATATGAATTGCATTACGAGGGGGTCGTTGAATGCTTCCAACCCATTACAAAGGGCTCAGCCATAATTCTTCGTCGTCATCAGCCACCGAATCAATTAATGGAGTAGTGGGTACCTTGCAAGCGTACTTGTATTAGTAGCCCCAAGATAGATTGCAACGGGTTTTAGAAATGGTGCTCTCCCAGCTTTCGCTGTGACTGTGCTGCGCGTTCCGCGCAGGCCTGGCGGTTTTTTTTCGCCGCACTTGTCGCCGGGTAAATGAAAACTCCAACTACAGCAAGCAATGCGCGCTGTATACTGATATCGGCGAACAGATCGCGGGCCGTTGAGAAACTGATCCGCGGCTACGTGCGTCGGCAAACATACACGTGACGTCGAACCTTCGAGCGTTATCGCTGGTGGCCCAGTTTGCTTCAGAATAAACTCAGCTGTACGCGTTTGCGCGCTGAAGCCGGACAGATGACCCGAAAATTATCTGGAACGCTCATAGACATTCTGGCGCGGATTGCGCAAGGCTAAGTGGCCATATTCCGCAGACACCAAAGCGGGACGTGTGTGTGTTCGGGGAGGGGGGGCGCGGGTGGTTGCAAAATGACAGAAGGAAGCGCATGTTCTATGTTATATATTTCAAACTGAAAATTCCACTTTTAACAGCAGAGCTATTTTAGGTTTGGAGTAAGTCCGCGTAGTGTACGCGAAAACACGGGCGTATATGCGCCACAGAAATTGGGCAAGCCCGCTACCGTGGTGCGAGGGAAAGCGAAGACATTACAGTGAAAGAGCGGAGAAGAGTGATGTAAAATTTGATTTCACTGGAGCGAATGGTCGGATAGGGACGAAAAACGCGGACAAGCGCACTTGTGCGCTTCTCCGCGTTCTGTCTTTTCCGTCCCTGTCAGAACATTCGTGCCAGTCAAATAAAATTCAGCCATGTACCAACTACCCCGACAGCAAACACTACTAAGAACTATGGAGAGTGGGGCGGAAGGAGGTTGGAGCCAGCGATGGGTGAAAGTAAAGCCTAGTGAAACGAGGCGGGCTGAGGCAAGGAACACGGAAGAAGGAGGAAGACGAGCGTGAAAGTGAGAATTCTGCTCGGAGAAGTGGAGGGCAGGAAGAAAAGGAGGAGATGGGAAGTGGAGAGGAGGAGAAGAATGACATAAAACGCATTAATATCACGCGCCGGAATTCCAACCCCCCATGGTCCGAAGGCGAGCGTCGTAACAACTCGTCTATCCAGACGCGGTTGCCGGACAAGCATATGTGGGAAGCGTATGATTGCTTTGCTATGGGCGAGAGAATGAAGAAAGGCAGAGAGAAAGAAAGAGAAAAATCGACGAAATGAGTGATAAAAAGAAAAACAGAGAGAGAAAGTAAGAGATATACAGAAAGAAAGCAGATCATAGCCATCTATAGTATAGTTAGAGTGTACTAGAACAGGGGAGTGCCCGGAACGAGCTTCAAAAAGTGAAGCCGTAACAGGGTCAATCCGCTTGCGGCGCTGCGATCGGTAGTCTGCAATGTGTCGTCGATTTAAGACTTGCGCGCGGCTCCACCAAAGTGGTGCCGAGGTAGAATGTCCGCTTCCCACTCAAAAAGACCCGGGTTCGAATCGCAGCTGTAGATGTTGAGTTTTCATTTTTTTTATGTAACTTCTTATAGCTGTATTGTTTTGTCTTGTTTCTTAAAACTAGCTGCAATTGTTACGTATTGCCACAGAAAGTAACTGAAATGTCAAGTAAAATACAAGATATTTGACGGTGAGCATATTTATTTGCAGCGCCGCCGCACGGCATTCAACAAATACGTAAAGTATGACCTCCGGGACTTCTCGTATTCGCAAAGATCTCAGAGCCATACTTTACGTCTTTGTTGAATGCCGTGCGGCGGCGCTGCAAATAATTACGTTCACTGTCAAATTTATTGTATTTTTACTTCACATTTCAAGTGTCAATGCGTACCAATTGAAGCGAGATTTAAGAAACAAGGGAAAACAATACAGCTATAAGAAGTTACACTAAAGAAAAAAATCTCAACATCTACAGCTGCGATTCGAACCCGGGCCTTTCGAGTGGGAAGCGGGTATTCTACCTCTGCACCACTTTGGTGGAGCCGCGCGCAACTCTTAAAACGACGACACATTGCAGACTACCGATCGCAGTGCCGCAAGCGGATTGACCCTCTTAGGGCTTCACTTTCTGTACATTGGTGATGCGGCCGTTCCGAGCACTCCCCTGTTCTAGTACACTCTAGTATAGTATAGCAAAGGGGCGTGAGGGCTGGGCTAGCTGACCGCGACTGTGAGCCGGCTTTCGGCCGAAAGCGGGACAAAACACCGTCCCGCAAGCGCGTTGGCAAGACAGCGGGACGTATACACGCGCACTACGCCGGCAGCATAAAACATAGAAAGGAGCGCGTGTGGCATCGCCCCCCTCTGAAAAGACATCGGCCCGATGCTTTAACAGAAGATGGAAGTACAATCATCAAGCAAGAAAGTGCAATAAGTGCAAGCCACGGTGTAAGAAAAAAAGAAAGTGGGGGGAGCTGAACGCGATAGCGATGTCTTGTCCCTAGTGCGTACTTCAACAACTGAATGCATACTATTAGCATGCTGTAAACCACGAGCAATCATGCGCATGAAATGTTGACGAACTTGCTATGCACCCACTACGTGGTCTTAAGGGAATACGCGCAGTAACTGTGTGCCTTTTCTAATGGGTGGCCGGCTTTAAACCACGATGTCGTTATGATAATCACATATTCTAACCCCCCGATGGCAATGTACGCTTGTACCACGCAATATTCCTGCGATATTACATGTTGTATTTTCACGCCTGTATACAGGACCCAATTTTTTTCACTGCATTTCCATGCAGAGGAACTTATTTTCAATGCCTTTCCAAGTAAACGCGTGGCTGTGCGGTAGACCACCTGCTTGCCACCCAGACGACCTGGGTTCGATCCTCACTTGGACCCTAGAATTTTTATCATTTATTTTATTCGCATCTTCTCGATTTTTCGGTCACGGACAAGATGATTATTCGCTCACAACCAACGACGCCGACGGCGGAATTTCTGCGAAACGAGCTCTTTAACGCTATCGCGTTAATATTCTTACACCATGGTGCAAGCAATAAAACAATATAATAAATCAACAACAACTAAAAAATTACACCATCTCCCACTAAAGTGAACCATGAGGGGATGCGAAGCAGCAATGGGGGTGCACACCAAGTTTCCGTTTACGTTCACTCGGCCGTCGAAGCAAAGCGTCGGCGTCAAGCTACCGCTTCCGCTACAGAGAGACAACGCGAGTTTGCGGCGAGGGTAGCGAGGCTTTCGTGACAATTCCAGCGAGCGGGAACCGATGGAGCGACCGCACGATTAGTGGTGGTGGTGGTTGTGGTTCGAAGAAGGAAAAGGCGCCTAATTTCTGCAGCCCAGTCGGGAGCACGGCGCAGCGCCTGCACGATTGAAGCGAGACTTCCTCGACCGAGCGCACGCGCTTATATGAAATGCGGGGGAGGGAGAGGAGGGAGTGGGTTTACAGGCTGCAGCGTCGGGGGAGGAGAGAAGGCGACCGAACGCCTGCGTAAACGCCCGCCTAAAGGAGGAGAGTGCGCGGCTGCAGCGCGGGGAGGAGGACAGAAGGCGACCGAACACCTGCGTAAAGGAGGAGAGTGGGATAGGGACACACACCGGATTCAGCTCGGCTCTAAGATGATTCGCACCTAAAAATACAGTCCTAAGGTTCCTCAACGCGCATAAAACGGCTTGAGGCGCACGACATGGACGAGTTCAGGTCGCGCACGGCGCCGTTGAGGAGTTCGTAATGCCGTCGGGGACAACCTCGTAGTCGAGTGTGCCGAGACGTCCAAGTACCCTGTGCGGTCCGAAGTACCGTCGCAGAAGTTTTCACTGAGTCCACGTCGGCGTATCG
The DNA here is from genome assembly GCA_030522465.1 of Rhipicephalus appendiculatus. NCBI lineage: Eukaryota > Metazoa > Arthropoda > Arachnida > Ixodida > Ixodidae > Rhipicephalus > Rhipicephalus appendiculatus. The sequence continues at coordinate 8,418 of JALIZH010005350.1, read as the reverse complement.
TTGTCTAGACCCACGCACGGTCACCGGTGTGGTACACCATGTGGTGGCGCCGAAGATTATAGTGACGGCTGTCGATCCTCTGCTGGTTATTGATACGCAGGCGGGCGAGCTGTCGTTTTCTGTTGTGGAATAGTTGGCTTCTGCCTTGGATAGCGACCGGCTAGCATAACTTATAACTCTTTCCACTCCGTCAGTTCTCTGGACAAGAACAGCTCCGACTCTTACGCTGCTTGCGTCGGCATGGATTTCTGTGTCGGCGTATTCGTCGAAATGCACAATTATTGGAGGCGTCTGCAGGCGTCGTTTAAATTCTTGAAATGCTTCAACCTGCGCCACTACCCACTTGAATTCGACGTCGGCCTTCGTGAGCTGAGTTAGTGGCTCGGCTATGCGTCAAAATGTCTTGACGAAGCGTTCTGTAATAGGCGCACAAACCGAGAGCTCGGCGTACGGCCTTCTTGTCGGTGGGCGGCGGGAAGGCAGCGATGGCAGCTGTTTTCCGTGGGTGAGGGTGAACTCCAGACTTGCTGATGACGTGGCCAAAGAACAGAAGTTCCTCGTACGCGAAGCGGCACTTTTCTGGCTTCCGGGTGAGTCCGGAGGTCTTGATTGCTTGAAGTACAGCTTCAAGACGCCGGAGATGTTCGTCGAAGTTTGAAGAAAACACAATGACGTCGTCCAAGTACACAAGGCAAGTCTGCCACTTTAGGCCTGCCAGTACGGTATCCATAACACATTGGAACGTGGCAGGCGCCAAGCAAAGACCCAAGGGCATGACCTTGAACTCCACGAGGCCGTCTGGTGTTAAAGAGTCTTCTCTCGGTCTCTCTCGTCGACCTCGATTTGCCAATAGCCCGTCTTGAGGTCCATCGACGAAAAGTACTTCGCACTGTGGAGTCGATCCAAGACGACGTCTATACGTGGGAGAGGATACACATCCTTGTTCGTGATTTTGTTCAGGCGGCGATAATCGACGCGGAAACGTAGGGCTCCGTCCTTCTTCTTCACTAAAACCACGGGTGACGCCCAAGGACTCTTGGAAGGCTGGATGATGTCGCGTAGCATTTCGTCGACTTGTTGCATTACGGCCTCGCGTTCTCGCGTCGAAACTCGGTACGGGCTCTGACGGAGTGGTCTCGCATGCCCACGATATAATGGGAATCGAACCCGGCGCGGTACCCCCTTAACTCTCGTAACGCATTATGCGCATTATAGCATGGGTAAGAAGAAAAGGAGGAGATGGGAAGTGGAGAGGAGGAGAAGAATGACATAAAACACAATGAAATATCGCGGCCCGATTCCAACTCGCCATGGTTCGAAGGCCAGCGTCGTAACCTGCTATGTGCGGAACGCGCAGCACAGTCACAGCGAAAGCTGGAAGAGCGGCCGTTCTAGAGCAACACTCTTGGGGCAACTACTACAGGCGCACTTGCATGGTACCCACTACGCCATAAATCATCATAATTTCTGTGTAGTCGGGAAACGTCTACTACGCCATTATTCGTCATTCTTCGGAAAAGCGCGGTACCCGCTATGCACTTGTAACGCATTATGTGCACTGTGTTGATGCGGTGGCTGACGACGATGAAGAATTATGCCTGAGGCTTTTGTACTGGGTTGCAGCATTGAACGACCCATTCGTTACGCAATTCGCATAGTGTGACGCCTTGTCTTGACTTTACTTTTCTAGAACGCTTAACACCACATGTTAACGCGATTCGTTACCCGACATCAAGCCTGAATAGGGTCAGTTTGCACCGCAGTTTCAAGCAGCGGCGTAGCTCAGTAGTAGAGTGCTGGGCTTCCACGCAGAGGGCCCGGGTTCGATTCCTGTTCTGTCATCGGTGCTTTTTATTTAGTTAGTTTTTTTCTTATTTCGTGCGATATTGGTTATGGACACCGGCGGCGGCGTTTTTTTTTTTTTTTCTTATTTCGTGCGATATTGGTTAAAGAGGTGTGCACGGGCTCCGGGTAGCCCGAAAGCCCGAGCCCGGCCCGCGGGCCGGGCTCGGGTATGCCGATGTCTTCCCATCTCGCGCCCGGGCCGGGTTCAGGCTACTCATCTCGGGCATCGGGTGGGCCGGGCCAGGTCTAAAGCCCGCATCAAACCGAAAATATAGACGTTGTGCCGGAATTGTTTTCTAGCACTTAGCGATGAGCACACAAGATCACCTTTGTGATTATTCATCCATGCAATCATCCTCCTGTCCTGCATCAGAGATACCAGACTCCTGGAAGAACAAGAAGTCTAGTTATTACAAGCTTTCTACGCTTGCGAAAAAGATATTTGCGATTCCGGCTACCAGTGCGAGCAGCGAACGGAACTTCAGTTCGACGAGATATGCGATGCAGGAGCGCCGCACTTCCCTGAAGTCCGAATCACTACGCAGCTTGTTATTTTTACACAACTTGTAATCTATGTATACACACTAACATGTGTCGTTTGCATGTGTTTAACTTTTATACGTCGAATAAAATGCCCTATGATCAAAAAGTGATATCTTGTCTCCGCAGCAAACTTTCATAGTGTCGGGCCGGACCGGGCCCGGGTTTGTGTTTTAACGCGATAGCGTTTAAGAGCTCGTTTCGCAGAAATTCCGGCGTCGGTGTCGGCGTCGTTGGTTGTGAGCGAAAAATCATCATCATGTCCGTGACCGAAAAATCAAGAAAGATGCAAATAAAATAAATAATAAAAATTTCCGGGTCCGAGTGAGGATCGAACCCGGGCCGTCTGCGTGGCAAGCAGGTGTTCCACCACACAGCCACGCCTCTGCTTGTAAATACGGTGAAAATAACTTCCTCTGCTTGGAAATGCAGTGAAAATAACTTTCATGCTTCGCAAACTCAAGCGTCCTTTATATAGGCGTCGCAATATAACATGTAATATCCCAGGAATATTGCGTGGTACAAGCGTACATTGCCATCGGGCGTCAGAATATGTGCCTAAAACGATTTCGTAGTTTAAAGCCGGCCACCCATTACAAACAGCACACACCTTACTGCGCGTATTCCCTTAACACCACGTAGTGGGTGCATAGCAAGTATGCACTAAGTAGAAGAAGTAGGCACTCGGGACAGGATGTCGCTATCGCGTTCAACTCTTAAAGGCGAAGATTAAGGGTCCCCCCAATTTTTTTTTAACGTCGGGCCGGGCCGGACGGGCTCAAAGCCATTTAGGGTCGGGCTCGGGCGGGCCTTCGACGCAGTCAGTGGGCCCGGGCAGGCTCGGGCTTGAAAATTAGGCGTGCACAGCTCTAATTGGCGGGCACCGGCGGCAGCGGCGGACAACTACGGCGCAAAAACGACCCTTGTTGTGATCTCATAACAGCTTTCGCTGTAAAACCACGGGTGACGCCCAAGGACTCTTGGAAGGCTGGACGATGTCGCGTAGCATTTGGTCTACTTGTTGCTTTACGGCCTCGCGTTCTCGCGTCGAAACTCGGTACGGGCTCTGACGGAGTGGTCTCGCATTTTCCTCTGTTATGCGTTGTTTTGCGACTGGGGTCTGTCTGATTCTTGACGACGACGAGAAGCAATCTTTGAATTGCAGGAGCAGGGCTTCGAGCTGGTCTTGCTTGTGCTTCGGAAGGCTCAGATTGACGTCGAAATCTGGTTGGGAACCTCGATTGGTCGAAGCAGGTTTGGTAGCGTCGTTGAGGGCTAAAGCATTGCTGGCGTCCACGAATTCGTCCATGTAGGCGACCGTCGTACCGATGTTGAGGTGCCTGTATTCGTGGCTGAAGTTTGTGAACATTACCTTAGCTTTGCGTACATACAGCTCAGCGATGCCTATTGCGACGCAAATCTGACGGTACAGAAGCAGGTGCTCGTCGCCCTCGATAACGGCTTCTAAGTCTAACGACTAACGACGGAGGTTAACGTTTTTGACCCAGACCTCAGGTCTGGGTATGGAATGAACTGAGGAAGTCCATTCCAAGTATCACATCCCTGCAGCACTGTTGTAGGATTACAAAGCTCGAAGGATAAGTCCGGTTATTGATGGTTACTCTCACTGTGCAGAGCCCAGCGGGCGTTATTAGATGGCCTCCAGCGGTCCGAATTCCGGGGCCTTCCCCATGCGGTCTTGACTTTGTTCAACTTCGTGGCGAACGGCCCACTGATGACAGAAAAGTCAGCTCCGGTGTCAACGAGAGCTGTGACGCTGTGCCCGTCGATCAGAACGTCGAGGTCGCTAGTTCCTCGTCTTGCGTTGTGGGTGCGTCACGGCGTCTGATCACGGCTACGTCGGTTCGCTCCGCTGCTTCCACGTGGCGCCGTCAGTTGTTCTTCCGGCTCGACCTCAGAGCTCTCTCCGGCTTGCGGCGTGTTCTTCAGGTTTCGTCGCGCCATCGTCGTCGAAGTCGGCGGAGGGTCTTCGGTAGTTCGTCGTACAGCAACCGCACCTCTATCGGTTTCTGCCCTTAGTTTTCCGGATATGGGCTCACAGAACGGCACCAGTTAGGGCCGCTGTACTGCTGTCGTCGCTGAGGGGGACCGGTAGGGTCCAGTTGATGGCGAACGCGATGACCGTCGAGGTGCTGGTTGAGTGGTGGTCAAGTAGTCCGCGATGTCGCGTGGCCGCTCGCCGTGCTGTGGGGGGCGGTGCGTTGACGGCAATGCCGCGCAGGCCAATCCGGCGGTATGTGTGGCCTGCTTCTCTGCAGTTGTAGCACAGCGGGCGGTTGTCAGGGGCACGCCAAACGTCGGTTTTCCTTGGCGCGCTGCGTTGTCCAACAGGCGAACGGTATGGCGGCGGTGTCAGGCAGGGGCGTAGCCAAACATTTTTTTCGGGAGGGGGGGCACCTCCTTGATTTCCGGTGGGGCGCTTCCTTGAAATTGTCATTTTTCGCTCTGTATCCTATGGCAAAAAAATTCGGGGGGGGGGGGGGCACGTGCCCGGTGTGCCAACCCCTGGCTACGCCACTGGTGTCAGGCTACGGTAGTGCGGCTCTGCGGCTTCTTGACGTGGACCCGGCGGGGGAGCGCTGCGTCGGGCTACAGCAGCCTAGCTGGTGGCCTGTGGCTCAGGCTGCGCTCCCTTATGAAAATGGTGATGTCCTGTAAGTGTACTGTAAGTTTCCTCGAGGCAGCATGAGGACACAAACTGTATGTATCCCAGATGTCGCGATTTGGCCGCTTACTTTCTGTCTCCCCTCAAAGCGTACGTCCTGTATGCGTCCCATCTGTGACCGTCCTGTATGTATCCGATGTGTAACCGTCCTGTATGTATCCCAACTGTCGAAATTTGGCCGCCGCCTTTATGTCTCCTCAAGTGTCCGTCTTGTATGTGTCCTATGAGTAGCCTACCTTTATGCAGACCAGACGTTATGCCAGTGCGTTGCCTTTATGATGCCGCATAATGCAGGCTGCTGTAATTGGGAGGTACATGCATATGTATACGAAACTTTGCAAGATTATTCATTTATTATCATTTACACTGTACAGTTTGGTGCATTTTACCGACAATATTCGAACAGGCAATGTACATCCGTCGATGGCTGAAGAGAACTAAGATTAACAGATCAGCCTTAACCTCGTGAAGCTTGAACACATCAGTAGCATTTTAAGAGTCAACTTTTTCAGCATCTTTTTAGGTAACGGAGAGTACATTCATTTCTGCAAAATGCAAAAACAAATATTTTAAGTAAGAAACTCATGACCAAAAGGCGCTTTCCAAGGCATTATAAACATTACAGCTACTTAGATAAGCTTTGCACACCCAAATCAGCCATCAGATGCACCATATAGAAAGTGTATCAAAGTGACTTCTTGGGCTTTATGGGCTAATTACAACTGTATGCAGCCTTACAGAGTAAAAGAACGAACAATCATAACTTCGCAACAAACTCAGAATAAATACAGATTAAAATCATTGTATATTGCAAAAAATTAGGAATGTGACAAACAAAACATCAGTGCACTAGCAGAAATGCCTGGTTGGCACCAAGCTGCCGTCATTGGAAGCAAAATACTATAGACCACAACCAGTCGTACACTTCACGCAACCCTTGACTGCTGAACCGTAGGTCATGGCATCGAACCTCGACAGTGGTAGCCGCATTTTCAATTAAGGAAGAAATGCTTGAGGCCCGTCTGCTTAGATGTGGGTGCATTTTAAGAACCCAATGTGGTCAAAATTTCTGAAGCCCTCCACATGGCATCCCTGATAATCATATCGTGGATTTAAGACGTTAAACCCAAGAATTATTATTTTCATCACACTTCACGTGACTAAAGCAAGCCGATTTTTATCTGCTTGCTTTAGTTGCTATGTAGTTCAAAAGACTATGTAGTTTAAAATGTCGTCACCATTGATCCCCCCAATCGACAGAGTTAAGTTTCAATATTTCAGAATGCCTTCGGTCAGTTATCATTAACAAAGTTAGACGTGATTAAGTATCACTGTAAAATATCACACATGGTCACATATTAGCAAAGCTAAGTACAGTAGGAAACCACTTAATTGCACTTATGATATGAACTTCCAGAACACAATGAAATAAGTAAGGTTACAAAAACGTATTCCAATAAAATGTTCAGTGAAGATTAAAGTGAAAAGAAAATCATTAATATGCTACTGCGTCATAACAACACTGAAAGTTGATGATGATGATTAATGGGGTTTAGTGGCCAAAGAGCGCCATGTCCTTTTATGTGGTGTTAGCGATGACCAATGATAGCAATGATAAGGTGTATTATGGCTGTAAAGAGGCCTAAAATCACGCGCTACATAGGAGCGTAAAAGGTGTGTATAGATTTTAAATTATGACAGTGACACGTGATATGACCTGTGGGTGTGTAATACGTTACAAGTGACCATGATATCTACAAGTGAGGATGGGAAAATAGCACGGATGCCTCCTTAAGGCCTTTGATGCCAAAGGCACGGAGGCTGGTGCTTTCTTTGAGGTATTTACCGCAGCAACAACCTCCTTTCAGAGGTCTGCTGCCGGATTGCCTGTGTATATGACATGAAAGCTATGGATTTCTTTTAAAAAACGCAAGCAATGACTCATGTTTAAAAAACCGGTTCGCTGCCTATTAGCAACGATGGATGAAGTGGTATGCGTTCTCGGTAGACTAATGGGAAGTGCTTTTTTCGAATCAGATCTAATTCTCTGCATTGGATGAGTATATGCAGGACAGTGAGCTGTTCACCACATTTATCACACAGAGGTGGGTCACCACCGGACAAAAGGTATGAGTGTGTGCTGTGTGTATGTCCTGTTCTTAATCTGGTAAGTGTTACTTCTGTGTGTCGTGACTTCGATACCGGCGGCCAATTCGCGAGCTGTGGCTTGATTAAATGAAGTTTATTGTGTGTTTGCCGATCCCATAACCGCTGCCATTGATCCCTGAGTTTTCGTTTAAGGAATGGTTTGAGGTCAAGTGCGGGGACAGATACGGATGTATTGGCGGTAAGCGTTTTCGTGGGCGGAGACAGCTAACTGGTCCGCCAACACATTTCCTTGGATCTCTCCCTGTGCCCCTGGCACCCAGCAGACTACGACATGCTGTTTGTGTGCGTAGAGCGAGCATAAAAGCGAGTAGAGGGAAACAAGGACAGGATTTTTGTGCTTTTTTTAGACTTTTCAAAGCTTTTACCACGCTCAAGGAATCAGTGTAAATTACTGCCTTTTGTAGTTGTAATTGTTTGATGTGTTTAACTGCCGCAAGTACCGCAGAAGCTTCTGCAGTGAAGATGCTCGTAGTAGAATCCAGAACACCGGCATCCGAAAAGACGGACCGACCGCTGCGTACGACACAGAAGTGTGAGACTTGGAGGCATCGGTGTAGAATTCTGGACAAGTGTATTTGTGCTGCAGTTCGTAGAAGTATGAACGTATGTGTGCAGTAGGCGTGTTTTGTAACATCTGTGAAAGAAACATCGCAATCTATTATCTGCCACTGCCACGGCGGGAGACTTGCAGCGGGAGGTACCAAACGGTGTTCAAAAAAGTGGCACACCCATTTCCTCAGCGAGGCCCCTCACTCGAAGTGAATAGGGCTGTCTCAGCGACGGACGGTTCTCAAATAGGGCAATGCTGGACAGATCATTGATGGTGGAGTGTGTGGGGTGTTCTTTGTTCTGCGTTCACTTTGAGATAATATACAAAAGACATGTACGACCTCTGCATGTTTAGCGACCATTCGTTTGATTCGACGTACAGGCTTTCCACGGGGCTGGTACGAAAAGCACCCGTGGAAAGGCGAATGCCTAGATGATGAATAGGATCAAGCATCTTTAAAGCTGTTGGTGTCGCGGACTGGATATGTTATAGCTCCGTAATCTAGCCGAGTGCGTATGAGGCTTTTATAGAGATTGAGAAGGCACTTCTTGTCACTACCCCACGTAGTTCGCGACACAACTTTCAGAATATTGATGGTTTTCATACACTTGTTCCTGATATACTTGAT
>JALIZH010005347.1:0-23451 GCA_030522465.1 Rhipicephalus appendiculatus | reverse complement strand
CACGAACATACTTATTAAGAAAATAATAAAATGTGGGGCGAAGAGAGTCAAATGCGGGCCGCTGGCCGCAACCGAGAGCCTCGCGGGCCGCATGCGGCCCGCGGGCCGCGTGTTTGAGACCTCTGCTATATGCAATAGAAAAAGCATTTACGTAACAGATATTTTGGCGTACGGTGTCTGTTCTTCGTGCTAAATTATGCAAGAAGGTTTTTAATGATAGCTTGATTGTTAGCACAAGTGGTCTCTTTGCTGTCCTCCATTTGCATTCCACACATTACCTAGGCCACTGCGTAGTTTTTTTTCCCGCTTGTTAACTGTTATAAGTCTTCTGTAACCTCCTCCTCTATTCCTTCTCTTACTTATTCGTACTGTAGCGATGCATTGGAACCTAGAAATGGGTTGCACTCTTGAGAGCCTTCTAGTGGGTCATCTGCAAAAAGGACGCCGCTCGCGCTGAGAGTTCGTGCCTGGCCGTGACTGTCGCCATTACGCAGTATCTCTGAGTACTGGCAAATAAACGCCTTAACAGTACTTTTAAGTGTCTGCGTTATTGTTACTATTTACATACCTACATTCCATGTGAGTGTACTGTTCAGGCGATGTTAGGGCAAAAATAAAATAATCTGAGTGTGCCTAGTGCTTACAGGAACGAAAATTCTGCTTACCATTTAATAAAAGAGCAAAATTGAGTTTACATTATAATAATGAAAGTTATAACAACAAATCTTAAAGACGTTGGAAAGGGGATTTTAGAAACATAATACCAAGTACTACGGTTTTCTCATTCGAGCCCTTTAGTGCTATTTTCCGTGGGCACTGAGTTTTTTTTTGTATGTCCTTAACACCTTAGTTGACGATACATCATGCTCTATTTTCATAGCTTTTAGCGGTGCAACTTGTATCGTGTTAATAAAGGGTGTCACGTAACTTGAACCAAATATTTGCAAAGAAGAAGTTAACCTGAACCGAATAAAAGCAACGATGTGGTTTACCGCCATGTGGCTCTCATTAGGGTATTTTTATACTGCGGTTAATTTCTTAACTAAGATGAAAAATGTAAGAGTTCTGCTATTTATTTTGGGGCCAAGTGCGTTTCTTTACGTTTTATAGGGCATTCTAAAACGACAGATCTGATTTTTTGTGGAAAGGTACATGCTATAGTAGTGATTCTTCCGCCGTGTAAAGAGAGCCGGAGAAATATGACCATGTTGCGGCGCTCGTACGCTATATGTATATATTTTGCTGCAGCGCTCAAAGACGTGCTTCGAGCGACACAACCGGCAATCGGACCACGGCGAAATGAGCGGCCGTGGCTTAGGCATCGGCTCCACAGCGCGTCAAAATTTCTGACCGCCACACACGGCAAAGAAACACCATCGTCCCTGAGAAGCGACAAGCTGACGGTCCGCGCGCCGGTTGTTTCGCTCCAAGCGCATTTAAGAGCGCTGCAGTACGATAGCGCATGAGCGCAGTCAGGTGGCTTTATTTGATATTTCGTGTGCTTTCTTTAAAAGTCTGAAAATATTTCCCATGACGAATGTACGCCGCGAAAAAAAACAATTGCTTCGGTCATTTTTAAATGCGTTCTACGATGTGACGAAGCGCACTCTGCCCTAAAGTGAATATTAAAAATGTTGCATAATTGACCATAGTTAATCAACCAAGTAAGCGCAATATAAAAATACCAGAACGAGCGCCACGTGATGGTAAACCATATGCGATTGGTTTCATTCAGTCATGGTTAAACGCTATTTTTTTTTAAATATTTCCTTATCCTTACGTGAAACACCCTGTGTACTTATTCACAGACATTTTTTATTGCGGAATCGCCTTGCTATTTGACCTTAGGTATATTCGCTTTCCTTTCTTTAGGTCCCTGTAAAGTCCTTTTTTTCTGTGTTACCAAAAAACAGATAAGCAGGTTCGAAGTTGCAATAGTGTGAATAGCAGCGATATCCTGCGACGCTTTTTGCCACGTAAAATACATCTGGGAAGCTTCTGGGTGAAGTTCTCTCGGAGAGGAAATGGTAAAAGATTGCACGTTAGTGAATATGCTGCTAACGAACACTTTACGCAATGTAGAACATGAAAAATCACTGCAGTTTTAAGTCCTCAGTGAACAGTGAGCGCTGACTCGGTAGTTATCGTCTTCACATGATGCTTCACAAAAAAATATCGCTACCAGCATTGTCGCTGCTCTACACCTGAAGGTGAGGCGGTACTACGAAAACGGTAATACGCTTACGGATAAGGTAAAACTCTGCACCGGTATTTGTGCCATCTTGCGGAGGCTTCTTATTGAAGTTCTTGCAATTAGACGGCAACCCACTGGCTGGTCGCCAAGTAGAGCAGCGACACCCATCAAATACAAAAGTGTCAAGTAAACGAATGCCAATAACTTGTGTCGGAATGAAACTAATATACATTAAACAAGAAAAACATAACTTTCGGGATTCAAACATATATTTCATTAAAATAAAGAAAGTTTGTCGAAGTTAACACATTTTCAAGCAAACACTTCTGTACATAGGTATTTGCAGCGTCATTATATAGATCTATAATAGCAAATGTACAAATGTATCGAAGTATCTTAAGATACAATTTGGAAGTATCGTATCGGATACATTCATTCCTGAAGTATCTTGTATCTGTATCTCCAATACTTCTTGCCCGAGTATCTTGTATCGTATCGCGATACAATTTCAAAGTATCTTTGCCCAGCCCTGCCGGCAAGTGATCTTTTTTTCAATCTTATTGAAATAACCGAAAAACGAAGGGCACTTCAAGTCACATCTCTCCTCGCAGCAGTTGAGTAATTGAGAGAGCTATCAGGATGCCAGCGCTTGTCTTCGTCTTCTTTCTTGTGTTGTCGTTTTATTCTTAGCGCTAATATGCCTCAGCCACGTACCAGGTTGGGCTACCCAAATATGAGTTCTGAAAGGTGAGAAGCCGCAGGCATATTCGTGTCATAGCAGTGTGGCAGCTCCACCACTTCAGCGTCAGAAAAAAAAAATGGAGGGAGGAAATATTGGGATGGAGTGTCCGTCAAAGCGAGTGAAGCAAAAAAAAATAATAATAATAATAAAAATTGCTGCTTCTCCCGTAATCTACAGCAGATCTAAGCATGAAATGGCTACTGGAAAAAGATATCGGTTGATGATGATATAACGGGCATAGTGCAGGGCTGGGCAGACATACTCAGAAAAGTATTCCGAAATACAGATATCGAAATACATGCGCTGGAAGTCTGAAATACAGATACTGAGACACAGTTGCGTTGGACGTAACGGGAAATTTCGGAGATACATTAGCGAAAAGATTAGAAAGGTATCCCGGAATACGGATAGAGGAATGCAGATACCGTTACAGAAATACATTTCATTTCGGTGATGCTGATCTTCCGAAAAACAGTATTAAGTGCAGCATAATATTGTGAATAATGTTGCAGCGTATTAAAACTTGCAGGCAATCTTATCGCCCAAATCACTAACGAACGCCAGTGTATATAGATAAAGCATAGATTTACTTAACACCGAATATCTGCTTTGGTGCCCTCAGGCAACAGCAGCTTGTCAGTCTGTCTGCTAGATAGCGTCGCTTTGGCTTCAACGCAAGACACCGCGAACTCGTGAAATGGCTGGCCGCTGCAAAAAAAATTAGGGTAGTCCGCATCAGCCTTGAGAGATGGCGACTTTGTCGGCTAGGCTGACTGACATTACTGCCTCTGCGTTTGTACCGAAGCGGTATCGGGCGATTTACCGCAGGAGCCTTTCTGTGCGTGTGGGGAACCCTTACCCACCCTCTCTGTGTCGTCGATCGGTGGCGCGCACTTCCCTAGCTTAGCACAAAAAAAGTGCCCCTTTCTTGTTGGCAAACACGTGTCATTATTTCCGACCGAAGTTTAACGAGATAACAGCGTACAACAAAGTATCGCGATATCACCGATACATCGTAAAAGTATTTCACTACTGAAATACAAATATATTTTTCAAATGTATCTCGATACAGAACTGCAGACACTCAATAGCATCTCTGAGATACTATCGCGATACAAGAGTATCTCGATACTGCCTAGCCCTGGTATAGTGCACGATCTACACCAAAACACACCACCCCGTAAGATACACAGGTTCAAATGAACGCGATTCTTTTGTGTCACTGTCTAAGCTTTTGGCCCTTTGAACCACTGGCAAGCTGAATTGAACGACCTCGTTGTGCCATTGATGAAGTTGTTTCTATTAATCTATCTCTGTCACTGTCACACACGAACTTGACCAATACGCTGCGTCACATATGAGTCACGTTCTTGGCCGACTTGCGAGGAAAAGAGGTTTCCCGGAGCATATGCTTGCCAAGCCTGGCTGCGTGACGTCATGTTTTCTCGAAGTTTATTTAGTGCTCCAAGGTTGAAATTCACGGCTATTAAACCGACTTGCATTAACGTGCATGCGTCCAAAGATGTAGTTGAAAAGATTGGGACCATGCATACATGGGAATAACGAAACATATCTATGCCGAGCTTGGACAGCATTCCCGTTACAGAGACTTGGTTAGACTCTATAGATTGTCAAGTATATGCACGCGTAGTTCTTTATGAATCAGAAAACATTCGCGACCATGGGAGATGTGCTCGAAGGAATGAAGCCTATACAGCAGTATCTGTGCGAAATATTTTGCTCGAAGGAACAAAAGACAAGCACGCTCTGTGATTATTGTTTATTTCGCTGTGTCGCTATTCTGTTTTGACGGTTTTTTTTTGTGAAATCTTCTGTTGCCTCCTTATTAACGTGCTGCTCTCTCATAAATAAAACAAATGTTTATGCGGAAACAGACGGCTTACGAGTGAAAAAATATGGTTTATGACATGCATGGATAATTTTTTTCTCCTGATACAGGCATGGCGCATGTTATTACAGTAATAACATGTTGGCGTTGGGTTTACGGTATGCTGGGAGACGCTCCTTAACATTCCCTCGCAATAAATCAACCTCAGCTGTCAAGCCCGTCGGCGCAAGAGTTACTGCACATAGTTTCGTTCAACGCCATTGCTGTAAAGATATTTCTGGCCTGTATACTTTTTTGTGCTTGCGGAAACGCCACTTTTGTTACGCCGACGTCAGTGATTAATCTTTGTCCGGTCATTCATGGCAGAAACGCCTCTCAGCTTAACTTATCTATAGACGGTCTAGAGAGAATGAATCACAGGGAATAAACGGAGCACTTGTTTTCTTGTTTTTTGTTTTTTCGTCGTTCTTTGCGAGAAAACTCACTCACGGCACTCTTCACGCATAGGTATAATACTTGCCACTGGCAGTCGACGCTCGATCATTGTCCAGCACTCGAAGTCATACCACTTCTCTTCTTTCTCTGTTTTGTTTGTTGTCAATGAATGTTCTCCTTTTAGGGCAGCAGCATTTACGGGACCGGACGTATTTGTATACATCGCCAACTTCACTGCACTCTGCGCAGATCGGAGAATGAATGCATCTTGCTTCCAACGACCATGCTGGAATGCACGCGAGCCGTGTCTTTGTTCTGTAGAGTAAGGTCTACTCGGCGCGTCTATTTTCTCATGATACAGGGCTGATGTAACCCTGTTTTTCCACGAATGCAGTGAATAGATTGTGCTTCCGGGAAGTGCACGGGGTGCTAGCATTATGTTTTTGTTTTGGTTTTTTTTGATATTGGTTTAACTAACACGTGGTTAGGTATGCTACATGGAAAGAGTCGCTAAGATGGCTGAATCACCGGCCAGGCCTGCCAGGCGAACCCCACCCCCCGCCATCACCACCATTTGTTTTGTTTGTGCTTACACGCAGGGAGTGAAAGAGGTAAATGCACGAGGGTGGAAGGATGGCGCAGCGCGTGTAAACAATGTTTCAAGGCCAGCTGAATCCAGGGAGTAAAGGTAACCTTGTTGTGATACATAATGCACTCGATATCTTTGAAGTGGTAAATTGTTATATTGTACTAAAGTCCTCCATGTTTCGTATAATTCCTTTACCAGCAGTTCATGCGTGACAGTAGCAAAACACACGACAGGCGTCCAATCAGTGACACTCTTCTGGCTCTCACACCGCTTTCTCTGATTCCGCTCTCACCGTACAGCGACCACAAGCATCTATGACCACAGGGGTTTGTTTAATCATTGATCATGGACGTTAGTCGTCGGGATACAGATGTACCACCAAGCGTCAACGTGGATGCATCCACGTTAAAGGGTGCTAAAAGTGTCAAACACCGATAGACATTGTGCAAGCTTTCTCATATCAATGTACAGAAAACATTCAACTACTTCTGTAAGGACACGTTTCACTTTCGTGTTATACCGATTCTTATGACGGGGGGGATCAACCATGTTTGTTTCTTGAAGACTTGCGCAATTTGTCGCGTGATAGCAGCTTACCTTGCTTACTTTTCCCTACGTAAGATAGTTTCGGGTTTCAAGAATCATTCGCAAAACTTTTTTTTTTCATTCTGTGATAAAACAGCACACTACATGACCGGAATAAATTTGCATTGGATTAAAAAATGAACGTGCCTTCGTTTTAACATTGGTTTGTGTGATATGCCTGTGCGGCGTTTCGCTATGAGGCCAGGTTTCGGGAAGTCTGTATCCGCACTAATATTTCATAAAAATTCGATATGATCATCATCATTATCAGCCTGACTACGCCCACTGCAGGGCAAAGGCCTCTCCCATTTTCCGCCAATCAACCCGGTCCCGTGCTTTCTGCTGCCACTTTATACATGTAAACTTCTTAATCTCATCTGCCCACCTAATTTTCTGCCTCCCTCTCACGCATTTGCCTTCTCTTGTAATCCAGTCAGTTACCCTTAATGACCAGCGGTTATCCTGCCTACGCGCTACGTACCCGGCCCATGTCCATTTCTTCTTCTTGATTTCAACTATGATATCCTTAACCCCCGTTTGTTCCCTGAGCCACTCTGCTCTCTTTCTGTCTCTTAAGGTTACACCAATCATTTTCATTTCCATCGCTCGCTGCGTCGTCCTCAATTTATGTTGAACCCTCTTGGTAAGCCTCCAGGTTTCTGCTCTGTAGGTAAGTACCGGTAAGATGCAGCTGTTATATACCTTCCTCTTGAGGGATAGTGGTAGACAACCATTCAATTATTTGAGAATGCTTGCCGAATGTGCTCCATCCCATCCTTATTCTTCTAGTTATTTCACTCTCGTGGTTCGGCTCCGCGGTTACTACCTGTCCTAAATAGACGTACTTCTTTACAACTTCCAGTGTCTCGCCAGCTATCGCAAAGCGCTTTTCTCTGCCGAGATTGTTCCACATTACTTTAGTTTTATGCATATTAATTTTCAGAACAAATCTTCTGCTTTCCGTATCCAGTTCAGTAATCATGAGCTGTAATTCGCCCCTGAGTTACTCATCAATGCAATGTCATCAGCGATTCGCAGGTTACTAAGATACTCTCCATTAACTATTAACCCTAACTCTTCCCAATATAGGGCCCGGATAACCTCCTGTAAACATGCGGTGAACTGCATTGGAGAGATCGTGTCTCCCTGCCTTACATCCTTCTTTATTGGGATTCTGACGCTTTCTAAAGAAAAATCCGATATTTGAATGGCGTAATGTTTCAGCCTCAATGGTCGAATAGGCGCGGCCAAACGGGCTTTTTATTATCCCTTTGCGGTAATGTTTTCGCTCACACTGTGGTGGGTGACTGTGCTATTATCAATCTGACAGGCATGTAGGCTTGCCTTCCTCAGGCTTGTATTCAAGCATGTTCAAAGATATCAAACAGACAAGTCTTGAAGCGTTCGTTCGATATCTTTGAACGCACACTGTGACGCCAATTTCAGGCATAGTTTTGCTACAAAAAAAAAAAACTTGGCGTGCATCACTTTCAACGGAGAAACTTATTCGAACGTGGGAATGACAGTGCATACAATATCTGGACGGCCCAGTTTCTCGAAAAGCAGTTTCATTTTGAGTTCATTTGTTTTCCCCACGTGTTTGGCAGTGATCCCTTTTCTAAAGAAATATCACTTTCTTCGCTTCTCCGCTCTCTTTGTCGATAACATTGATGTCAGACTCCGCCGTTTGTCGCGAAATTAGTACACGCGCTGACTTGCTTCAATGATTTCTCTTAGAAATGTTTCTGAATGAGCTGCATGGGCATGAAGACACAGAGATGAAAGAATGTAGAAATTCCTGGAGACGAACCAGAACCGAAAATGCGACTTTTTTCCCTATGATAGCAAAGAGGAGACGGGCAGCAATAAAGAGTTATAGATGAAGGACATTGATAACACCGATGTCACCGTTCAGCAGAACGGAAGTGGTCGAATATTTATAGAAACTTTTTCACGGGCGTCTGACGTATCGAATGTCACACGTGACACATTTTGCCGCTTAGGCTTGGCAGCTGAAAAACACACACACAAAAAAAAGACAGAACATTTATGAGCTTAAGACACATTTAAACGGAAGTGCTGGCGTTCGCGGTGCCGTACGCTCACACTGACGCGTCACAGACGAAAGAAAGCGTATGTGGTGTATTGAGGGCGTAAAACCACTGATTTATTATCGTTTTCTTTCTTTTTTTTTTGCTAACCCATATGATTGTTCTGAGTAGAATAAGCCTTACTTTTTTTTTCGCACTATTATCCTCCGTCTTTTTACCAGAGAACCTTCACCACAATAGTTCTATTATTGTATACTACTACGTCTACATTAAATTATTACTCTGTCCCATTAATTGGCACTACATTGTTCCTTTTCTTTCTATCTTTCTTTCTTACTTACTTTCTTTCTTTCTTTCTTTCTCTCTTTCTTTCTTTCTTTTCTTTCTTTCTTTCTTTGTTTCTTTCTTTCTTTCTTTCTTTCTTTCTTTCTCTCTTTCTTTCTTTCTTTCTTTCTTTCTATCTTTCTTTCTTTCTTTCTTTCTTTTCTTTCTCTCTTTCTTTCTTTCTTTCTTTCTTTCTTTTTGATCGCTAGTTCGTCAGTTTCATCTTGTTCTCTGACTCGTAGTTGTGAAACGGTACCACTAAATAGCGCGCAATCACTGAGAATACGCGAACACATGCGTCGGTCGCAGTGATTTCGCCTTACTTCGTGGCGCAAGTTTCTTAATCATGAAATCCTACCTACTCGCCCAGCTTTGAAGTCCGTTTCCTCTGGCGCAGAATTTTCTCGACAGGAACTTGCCGCCGCGTTCTCGCTTCTCACTTTGGACGCAGTTTTCGTCCGCTTTGCCTTTTTCCCTTTTTCCATGTTTGCCGATGACGACCGCTCAGCGTCGCTTCACGCATCGCTGCGATGGTTTCACCGATTGACAAAACTATACGGAGAAAGCGAGATGTGGAGTTTTCGGTAGCGTACTTCAAGAAGAACAGAGAGAGAGAGTGAGGGAGAGGATGAGGGAGAGAGAGAGAAAGAAAGAGAGAGTTACAGCAAGGTACGATCGACTTGCGAATGCAAGGAATCGGTATGGAGGACAAGGTATAAGCACCCGAAAGCGACGATACGCCATATATGTGCAAATCTACGGAACAGACCACATGCTATTTCCCGCCTTGTCAGGTAATACCGTCGTCCCGGTTGTTCTCGTTCTGCGTAAATTTGCCCGGGGTGCCTACTATTCTGTTGGAAAAGTTGGCACGCCGAGTTTCTTTTCGATTATTCTTTCCTTCTTGTTGTCTTCGTGATTACCATGCTGTCGTCACCAGGCGCGATAATATAGAGAAGGAAATAGTTGAACGGCTTTGCGCAGCACCGTGGTTATTTCCGACCCTTCACAGTTCTATTCCTTGCGTTTCTTCTTTTCTTATTTGCTCGCGCTTTCAAGTTTCCAGTTCTCGCAGTCTTGAAACCGCATTAACCTGTCTTTTTTTTCATCTGTAGACAGTTCCGAATTCATCATCTCTTCGCGGCATGCATATCTGTTGGCTGCAATTCCCATCACGGCGTTTTTTGTTGGTTTTTCCCTAACTTATCTTTTGTTTATACGAGCGAGGGAAAAAGAAGTCTTACCAGAAGATGGAAGGCATCGATTTTGTTAGGAGCAAGAAAGGATCCACTCACATCACCGAGAGAATATGTGCTTTTCTACACGACATCCTATAATCGTGGCCTAAGTTTTCAAAACTGACTTCCAGAGAATTTCTTGCGAGTACGCACGTGCGAACACGGTGAAATGGAAAGTTACTGTGGAGTATTTTGAAGCGAAGGCTTCTGCTGATTTGAATCTGCGCCCTATGGCCAAAGCCTGATGACGAGGAACCACCAAAATTGGGAAACAGAGAATATTGTCATTATAGTATTTGACTATTCTCCTAATTATTTCAAATGTATCATCAAACCACATGAATCACTTACTGAAGAAAGCAGCTTTTATCCATCAGAAAGAAAACAATAAAATAAGGGGGGTTCAGTTTGAGCGCTAAGCGTGGGACGGCCTCACAGCTGATGCAATTTTATGCCATAGAGTTTCGGGCAGTACTCCCTCACTTTTGAACACTTCACGGTGATCCGCTAGCGTAACTGAACGGGCAGCATTTTCAAATAATAATATTTAAAAAGATTGGCTTCAGTTCAAGTAGTTTCAAGTGCCAACGTTAAAAAAGTGTGCTTTCCTTCAGTAACATGCACGTTTGGGCACTTGTTCGCAAAATTAATTGCAAGGTTTTACAAGTCAATACCATTTTAGGCATAGGGGGACACGTCGTAGTGGAGTACTCACGCTCAATTTTGACCTCCTGGTGTTCCCTACTGTGCACCTAATTTTGATTCCATGGTTGTTATTTTCATTCCGCCTCCATCGAAATGTGGCTGCCGTGATCGGCAATCGAGCCCGAATTCTCGGCTTACGTAGTGCGACACCTCAGCAGCTCATATACCACAATAGTGATTGGCCACTTATTCTTCAACCGCTGACTGGAGAGCGGCTTCTCACGTGACATAATCATTTGCCCTTTATAGACTTTTTCCTGAAATGTCCTGTAGCAGAATTACCAGTCCTGTGTGTTGCTTTTACCCTACAATTTTCAACGTACTTGCGTTGCTTCGAGAATGTTATTGGACGTTGCTCTTTTTTGAACCATTTAAAGTAGACTCGCGATAATTCAAACTCTGCGAATTTGTACTTTCGGTTAATTCAAACAAAATTCAATTTTTTGGTTGGCCCGCTATGCTTTCAATGTATTTAAAAGCCGCTTAATTCAAACTCCGTCATTCGGTTAATTCGTACTCTTTGCGTGTCCATACCGGAATGTATCTACTGCTTTCCCACAACTATTTGAAAATTTGCTTGCTTATATAATCATAACAGTAGAAAAATAAGCGCCTTAAGCTTTCAAGGAAAAAGGCTTTGATTGCAAACAAACGTTCGAAACGAAGCACAAGCATGGCAGACCATGATGTCTCTCAACTGTTGTGTTGAAGGCACATATAGCAAAGAAGCCGTTGACCATTCACAATTTCTTTAAAAGGTCTGGTCAACAGTAAATGGCCAATCAACTTGTGAACCTTACGCCTCTGCTTTGTTTATATTGTGCGGTGGGGTTTAAGAAAGCTTAAAAATTTCAAAATGTGATGAAAATCAATGCCTATTAATAATGTGTGCTGTACCATTGCCCAGAGTCACATTTATGGGAACTTCTGATAATTCAAACTTCTTGATAATTCAAACAAAATCCAGGGGTCCTTTCGAGTTTGAAATAACGAGAGTGGATTGTATGTATGTCCCACTTACTCAGGAGCAAAGGAATAGCATGTGCCTTATGTGCACACCTTCTCCATATCCATCTCATACATTAGGCAGTGCTTCGATGCTTTAGCACTGTGGACAGTTGGGAAAGTTTCTTGTTGTTAAACGCCTAATTAGCCCCAGTGTTAAACGCGAACATACCCGAAGCTAGTTTTGTCTTCTTTTTTTTTTTTTTTTTTTGCTGTACGACTGTACCCGCGTGCCGCGCCGAGCGTCGCTTCAAATGCACGGCCGTCATTTTGGGTTGCCGGATCCCCCTGGTGCACGCCGAAAATAAAAAAAAATGTTATTTGGGGATCAGGCTGAACAAATTCCGTCATTATAAATAATCCATCGGCGCCTCTACCGTTTTCACTAGTCACTAGAATCAGTTCTTTTTTCGGAACATAGCGTTCATTAACGACACCTTCACTATTGTCACGATCGTAAGCCTCATGTCCCAGGGTGACGTCCTATAGAGATGTCACTTGGACTGTTTCTTGCATCATCTGAGTAACCTTCGACTAGCGTCGATTCTAAGGCAATCACGAGCTCTTAGACGCCATCTCTAAATGACGTTATCCAGTGAACAACGGTACAATTTAGTCGCTGTCACAGCTGTATTAATACCGTTAATAGTGCTGGCACTGTGAGACGCGGTTTACTTGTAGTCGCTGAAGACGACGTTCTCATCTTCTGTATTAAGCAGTCTCATTACTCATCGCGCAAACTCATTACTCAAACGGCACTCATTAGGGCGGCAGAGCCTATAGGGACGACAGTAGTCGAAGGTTACTCAGATGATGCAAGAAACAGGCAAAGTGATATCTCTATAGGACGTCGCCCTGTGGGACATGAGGCTTACGATCGTGACAATAGTGATGGTGTCGTTAATGAACGCTATGTTCCGAAGAAAGATCTGATTCGAGTAAGCAGCGTCGTTGGCTCAGAGCATGGGCATTGCAACATTTCTACAAGTACCTACTCCGCAAAATTGACGCTTTAGAGCGGCCAGCAGGTGACGTTAGCGACAAGTCAGACCTCTCTTTCGGACGGTTCTGAAAGATGATAAAAAATTCACATTATTGACTGAGTATACACCTTTAAGTACTTTTTAAGTGGGTTACACATCTACTCTCCCACAAAAATTTTCGGAACGTGGGCTTCACCGAAAAGGCAAATTTCTGCTGCTTTAGCGCACGGCGCTTCTTACCTAGCGAGTAGCTGTACAGGTCGCAGGCACTGCCACAGGCTGGAACACTTATTTGGAGGCAATGTTCGCAGACAAATTGGGAGGATAGCTTTCCCGGAAATTTCGCGCTCGGCAAACTTTTGGAGGCGGGGGGTACGTCCAACACATATTATTCACATAATATATAGGTATGCTATCATAATGAAAACAGATATTACACTTTCGCGCATCGTTTGTAGCTTCGGGGGCGCATGTGAGTTGCAGTAAACATTCGTATAGTGACCAGAAAGGGAGCGAAGCGATATATCAAAGGTAGGGAGATTAACTAGACTTCGTCCTGTTTGCCACCCTACACATGGGGAGATTTGAATAAGGGAGTAAAAGAGAGCGACAGAGAGAGATACATTAACACACACACAGTACAGCATACCAAATGCAACAAATTAAGCGACCGTATAGTGACGAAACCACAACATTGCTTTACGCAAAAAATAAGAACACCCTATTCCTGACAAACATTCATCAGAATTGGGACTACCAGAATCTCCCTACTCGTTTTTATTTCCTTTGTCAGCGACAGCAGCAATTTAAAGATCGGAAAGACTTTTTACTGCTGCGAACCGTGAGCGAGCACGGTGCAGCGTCGTTGGGCAGAGGGGAGTCAAAGAAGAGCGGAAAGCAGAGGCCCTCTTCACGTGAAATGAGTACCCACAACACCGTGCGCCAGCACACGTTACTTCTTGACCAATTAGAAAAAAGTCACAGTTTCACCGCAAGGGTGAAGCAATGAATGCGATAGCAAAAAATTGTAATGTTATACGAAGTGAGGCTGGCAGCTAACTCTTTTTTGGATCCGATCTCACGCAACTCTAGAAAACGCTTGTTTAAGAGAATTCTCTTCGCGTTGAGAGCGCAGCACGCAGAAGGGTACGCCGGCCCGGCCGCCGAGAAGGGGAAAGGGGAGATAAAGCGCGCGCCCGCGCCCGCGCTCGTAAAATCGAACGTCGCCCCCCCCCCCCCCCCCGCTCCCGTCCACTGTCGGCCGCCGAGAAGGGGAGATAACGCGCGCGCCCCGCTCGTAAAATCGAAGGTCGCTCGAGGGACCCCCCCCCCCCCCCCCCTCGCGTCTTTTCACGCTCACGAACGACCGGCGGGCCCGGTTATATATATACATATACGGCAAATGACGCCGACGCCGACGGCGAAAACCAGCCGCGAGTGTCCATATAATTGCTATCGCAATAAAACGAGTAGGTACCTGGAGGTACTGAGAATCGAACCCAGTGCCTCCTGCTTTGGAGGCGGGCGCTCTAACCACTTGACCACCCCAACGGTGACTCTCAGTCAAGTGCGATAGCGAGAGAGTCGATGGTGCGGTTGCAGCGTCCACCTCTAGTGCTAGAAGTGCAGGGTTTCATTCCCAGTGCGTTCGGGCACCCACCGGTCTTTTTAATGGGGGGAATAAGTACCCTGTGATGGCGCTCAGTGTTGTCGCTATCGATCTCTCGAGAAGGTGGAGCCTATTTTCTGATCCCTTCTTTCACTCCTCTCCCCCCAAACGATGATTCGCGGTGTATCCTCATGGGTTGCAGAACTATGCGGTTTTTCTCTCCTCAAGCCGATATACTGACTCTCCCACTCTCTTTACAGATTCTTATCTTGCAACTTCCCCCCTCATTTGTTTGTCAATGTAAGGCAGCAAACCAGATTTTTCTGTCCTGTTAACCACCCTGCATTTAACATCTCCTCTGTTCCTCTTTTTCACACCACGCTCTCGACAGCTAGAAGTAACCCCCCTGCCTATCGCGTGAAGTCCATCCGATGCCTCGAGATTCCTCGTGACCGTGCACCTTATGGTATATTTGCTTCTTTGATCAACAACACTCAGCCGGGACATAGAGTCTTTCCCAGCTTGTGGTCATCGACACCATTCTTTTCATTGCCTCACTTCGTCCCACCAATTCTATTTCAACAGCGAAGCTGTTTAATCTGGCCGTAATTTGTATGTGAGGCCTATCAAAAACTATCATCATCATAGACGGTTATGCGCCACAGAAATTAGCTAAATCCCACTACCCACCACTTGTTCTCTAAAAAACGAAGAGGGCAAGAGTTCTCCGAACAAATGGCTGCGAAGCTACGGCGCCGAGCAGAAGACCCCGAGTACGTACAGCGAGAGAACACTAGGGAACGGGAAAGGCGAGGACACCGCGAAGCGATGGAAGGCCTACGCGAACGACGATGTGCCAGTAGATCTATGAGAGGTACGAACGCTTAGGTTCAGCGTGAGTTTTTGTCTCTGGAGTTTGGACATTCGCGTCGTGTCTGTGACTTTCTGTGGTTTAACTCGAACCTCTCTGCGCTGAAACTCTATGTAGAAACAAACTAGCATCACCTAGCTAAAGCCTAGCATCGACCAAGAATCAATGTGGAAACAATCTGGCATAACCTAGCTAAAGCCCAGAAACAACCTAGAAGCAACCAGACTAGTCTTCAGAATCATCCAGTTTCGCTGTTTTAAGCCTTGCGTGGCTTAGTGTAAGCTTCACCATTTTTTTTAATATGAAGTAGGGCACTGTACAGGCTGTAATTCTCGGCCCGGGCCTGACCCGAGCCCGGCACTTGTTCAAGTTTACCCACCGAACTCGGCCCGATGACTTAAAAGAGAGACATGGGCCCGGCCCCAACCCGAGAAAAAAATTTCACTTGCCGGCCCGGCCCGACCCGACCCCAGATCGGACCCGACAGGAGCCCGGGCCAATAATCTTGGTGGTGTAGGCGAACACGGAATCAACAGCGAGGCATTTTAAGTAGCACACATCTACGCTTTGTTGGTGCATGCTACGCTAACAAGTATGTTTTAATCTACGGTGATTCCTCGTACAAAAGGGCCTCACTGTGGTAACTGTTGACCGGACATACTGGGTACGATGAGAGGTTAGTCGGCCGCGGTATACACCATGTATATTTCTCTACAAATACATTGGGAATCACCAAGGCCATTTGGTATTAGTCATGTAGCAAGAAAAGTGATTTGCAGCATTAGTTCACCTTCAACAGTTGCAATTTAAAGCATGCTGTACCATCAAACACAGTCGTGCACCCTTCTAGATATGTAGCACCGGTCTTCACGATAGTAGCACCTTGCCACACGAGAGAAAATAGCGGAAAAAAAAGCCATATCTATTACCTTTTTTAGAAATACGTTAACCTAGATAAAAGGTACAACGAAAATCTGTGCATCACGTGTGCTTTTCGGAATGCGTATAAATAGCCGAAAGGACGAGAAAGACCACTTGTGTGCTTGATTAGGCTGGTTGGTGCTGCATGGTAGACGAAGAATAAAACAGCGCTAAAAGACGGGACGAGAAGAGGACCGAGACGAGAAGAGGAACAGCGCTTTGTATGAGTCCTCTTCTCGTCCCGTCTTTAGCGCTGTTTTATTCTTCGTCTACCACTTGTCGCATTATTATCATATACCACACCACTACTAGTATATGTAGTCTATAGTGCCCAAGAAATTGTGTCTTGTTGTTTGCTGCGTATTGTTTGCTTTTACTTCTTTTTTTTACTCTCTCCCATCTGTAATGCATTTGGCCTTGAGGGTATCAGTACATGAAACGACATGAAATAAGTTTTTGTGGCTTAGTTCACAGTTCATTTCTTCCCATGTTATTTGTGCGAAAAGTGAAATTATCAAGAGATTTCGGTTGTAAGCTCGCTATGCTCTGTTCCATCAGATATCCTGCCGCGCTGCAGTTTCTGGAACTGCTTTCGCTAGCCGCAAGGGCGCACGAAATTTACTTGGCCAATTTTGAAGGCATCGGCAGTCGTATAGTACTCGGACTTCCCCCCACTGGCGCAAATTGCGGATGCCTATGCGGACCTCTGCAGAATGAACATAGTTTTCTAGCTCATCGCTTCATTTCTGTTGTTCCCGAACATCGTGCCACTCTTCAATATAATCTATCAAATTCCTCTTTGAGGATTTCACCATGCAAGTTTCAGCAGTGTATGAAATGTACGGTTTGTACTATGCTATTTTTTTCTTCATATTATGATGATAGATGCCGTGCTAACGATGTTGCACCGGTTGAAGGTGGCGATTGCACTACGCTGGTAGGACTGGCAGGATGTGGACGAAGATATTTCGATCTATAATCGGGGTTCGCTGCAGTTTGGTAATAAAGGGGCTAATAAGCTTCTCGACGCTTACCCATTGTATGCATATAGTTCAAGGAAAGGGGACATCACCGGGTACGGAATTCATGACCATCTTTTTTCAAGCCAGATATATTGTCCAGCGAATATCACTTAGGCCCGCACCTTCGTAACAGACCTATGCTATTCCTGGACATTCCAAAGGTGTTGCAGCAGTATCATGTAGCTCTCGCACCATAAAGCGGAACACGGCGAAAGCTCAGGCGTCAACAATGTAGGCACATAAAGCAGGCTGTGCCTGTCCAAGTCACCTCACATGGCTACTTGGAGCCGTGACAGAGACACTGAAAAATAACGTGTCTTTATAGTGATTCTAAGTAACGAGACCCCGAGCAGACCTTTCGTTTTAGTAGACTACGCGAACCTTCGAGAACATTGCCGTGCTTTCAAGCTCTGTGATCGCTCTTCCGATGATAAGTTATACATATAAAGTTATTGTAAAATTTATTATATTATATTTTATTACAGCGGTTACAATTCGTTAGAAACCAACAGTATTTCTTCCCTTCTTCGACATTTTCTCATTCTGTTTCATTCTATCTCGATTCTCATTGCAAAAATTTTGCAAAAGTTTAGCAGAGAGAATCATTGCAAAAGTTATTTGCAGAGAGAATCGCTCTGCTAAACGTTACAATATACCATTCTGGATATAAGATAATAGCGAGTGCAATTAATAAAGCACAGAATAGTGAGATGTTAACTACATAAGCGCCAAGTCTATCAAGGTAGCCCCACATCCAAGACGCAAAAGAAGTTCAGTACTTGTCCCTCATAAAGCTTATCCAAATAGCTTGACCCTTTATAAAAACAAAAAAATTTTTTTTCGAGATACAATCTTAGGAATATATATGGATGCGCAACGTATGTGGAACAATCTTAAGAACTGAGTAAAGTCCAAGCCCGGCCCGACCCGAGACCGCCACCTCAAACCTGGGTCCGGCCCTAAGCCCGGAGCTTCAGGCCCAAGCCCGGCCCGCGCCCGCCGTGAAAACTACTTTACCCGGCCCTGCCCGGCCCATGGGCCGGGCCGGGTAAATCAACTCTGATTGGTTTACACCTGTTTGGTCTTTATTTAACGATTCAACCATGGTAATGAGAATCAGATCTCGTACGGGAGAACTTTTCTTTTTTTTTTGTTCGAAGCATTTTATAAAAAAAAAGGCACCCTTTGTACTGGAAGCACATTTTATAAGAATTTGAGTTCACAAATATTTAATTTTTGCAATGAGAATCGAGATAGAATGAAACAGAATGAGAAAATGTCGAAGAAGGGAAGAAATACTGTTGGCTTCTAACTAATTCTATGAGTCTTTCTTTTTTTTTTCAGAGCTAGGAACAGCGATACTTCCAAAGACGGCGCCATTCTGCACTGAAAATCTCACCTTATGCGTGCACTCTGTCGTTGAAAGGCCCGGTCAAACCGTAATTGCTGGGATCGCATTCTTGCATGCATGTATGCGTGTACGCGTGCGCCGTGGTCTTGAAACAAACAGCGTCTTTGGAGACAGCTGTTTCGTTGTTTTTCTGGGAAATCCGTGAAATTAAACTCCTTGCGCCTGCACGCATATCTCCTGTTCGAGTACGCCACGAATGTGAAACATTTAGAGGGCTTCGTCAGCAATCACCACTGTTCTTAAAGCGAGGATCAAGGAAAGCTAACATCGTCGAATATTATATTTTCGACCTCGCAACAACAACGCTTTGTAAGCATTCGCTAAAAGAATTCTATCTTCTTCGAGGCCGAACCGTGGGAAACCGTGTATGCGACCTCGCATTGCTTTCAGCGAAAAAGAGCCGTGCGCAAGAAATGGCGACGGCATTCATAATGGACGCTATCTGCGACTTCACGCCGCGATGCCTTCAGCCGTAAGTATACAAGCGAGCAATCCCACTGCTTGCGGGACTTCGTATTAACGCACTTTTTGTACATTCATATTGTATGAGTTTATTGTCACGAGCGGATGTCACGCCAATTGTGCAATAGTTGATGTGCAACGGCGGTTGGTTAGGCGATGGCGCTTTACCGGCTGCACGTCACGGGGGCTTTCGAAGCATTTCGTGCATGCAAGAGAGTGCGCGGAGAAGAAGGGGAGCGTAAAGAAAATGGAACAATGATAAGAAGGACAGGAAGGGGGGAGAGGAGGGTGTAAACGTCGTGCCCCTATAGATGACGGCCTTTTTGTCCCACGGTGAGAGCAAACAGTGCCGACCTAAACCAGGCTTTAAGGGATGACGGATGATAAAGAAAAAGGAAAGAGTGAAGAGACAGGAAAGACGTCGGGATTACCTTGTGACCTTCGCGTCCCCACCAACTGTCCCTAAAAGGTATGCGCGTGTAAGACAGATGCGTGGCTCCTGTCAGCAGAGCGAAGAAGGAACGGCGATCTTTCTTGCTTTATCGTCCGGGAGCTCCATAGCATTGCTGCTTTGATTTCCCTCGTTGGGCGTTGGCGGGCTATAAAGAGTGACCGCTTTTGCCGGGGCCTCGTTATTATACGTGTTGCTAAGAGTCTCGCCTCTTAAAGGAAGCCGCGCGTTCTGAGGAAATATTTAGCTCGTGACACTAAGAAGTAAAAACATAACTCGGGAAGAATTGTAAACTTCAACAAACGTATTAAAAACGCTACAGAAGAAAAGAGCTTCCAAACAGTGCGCTTGAAGTTTCTATTTTTCGCGCAACAAACCTCATTTCCTTCCGTTCCCTGGATGCCGATCAAAATTGTCTGCTCCTTTTCGTGTGCTTGAAAAAGAGGAGCGCGCGAAATAACGCTTAACCTAAAAATTCCATCACGCTGAAACGACGACTCTCCCAGACGTCTCTTGAAAAGGCGCTTGCTCGTATAACGCTGCATGATTCCGAAAATGAGTTTCATCAAAACGTGAAAAAGGAAGTAACTTTGTTTTTCTTATTATTCCAGGAACGTGTCGCCAGGCGTGGGTGTCGGAATGAAACAACTCTGTTATTATTTTTGTAGGTGGTCACAAATTCATTTGGTACAAAAGTACACAGAGACAGCCCATTTGTGTTTCGCCGCGCAACTCGTAAACTGTCAGTCGCTCGAGCCAGCATCAGATATGCGGCCGGCGATGGCCGGCCGGGTCTCCATGAGAAGTAATAATTAGTTTTATTTTATTTACTGCACGCCACGGCTTTCTATTCTGATCGCAAAAGGACCGGTGGCATGTTTGCCTGCCTTGGCCTGCGTATGCGCAGTGATGTTCCGTGCAGGGAATTTTCCCTTTTTCAGGGAATTTTCGACAGTCATTTTGGACGAAAGGGAAAAAGGGAATCTTCGCGATATTGCAGGGAATTTTGAGGGGCGGCGAATTTTTTTTTATAACAATCAAAAGACTGTGGACATGAGGCTTTCGCATGTCGCAATCGTTTCTGGCGCATGTAGCGCGCCAAACCACAGCATCTAAGGTTCGTTTTTAAAGACCATAGTCTTTCTTGGGATAATTCAACGCAGAAACATTGATGACATTAATTTGACTGACTGCTGGTTTGTGTGGCCAGCGATTCAGCTGACCGGTGAAAGTTTAAGCCCATGCTCAAAGCCGCCCATATTGATCTGGTGAATCTGTTCATTCTTATGAACATTGTCAATCAAAAAGCAAATATTACGCATATTTGAGGCACAATTTTCAGTTCGAGGCACACAAAAGTTCTGCGGTCAATTGAAAGGTTTCCCAGTCAATATATATTCTAGTCACTTCACATTTATTTATTTTTTCTTTACGGTAGTTTGCAGAACCGTTCCTAATCAAGTCAATAAAATGTTAAATACCACCACAAAAGCTCGTTTTATTTCACAATATTTAGTCACCATTATTGAAAAGTTGACGTGCTTTTTGTACAAAATGTGGTGCATATAGATACAGAGCGTCTGCTAGGCACATTAATGTACGCCACGTCACTCAGTAACAAAAAAAAAACAACAATAATAAACTTTTCTTCTTATGCAGCGGCCGTGTGCATGAGCATGTACAGCATTCCTTCCGCATCGCATACCGCTTAAAGCGAGCTCCAATGTAGCTCCTTCGTAGTATTAAAAGCCGATCTCAGAGGCGATGCTTTGAGTTGGGCAGGAAAGAAGAGAAAGCGATGGGATGAGCCTGAAACACGTCGAACACTATATATATATATATATATATATATATATATATATATATATATATATATATATATATATATATATATATATATATATATATATATATATATATATATATATAAACGTTGTTTGTGCAGGGAAATATGCGGGGATTTTTGGCAATGTATGCGGGGAAAAATGCCGGAAATAGGGAATTTTCGGGCCTCGGAAAGGGAATTCTTCTGTCCAGGACGGAACATCACTGCGTATGCGCAAGTAGGCGGCCGAGTGGTGGGGGGGGAATGTTCGTCTCGCTTCTATATGCATCTCTCTCTCTTTTTTTTAAGCAGTAACCTGGAACTCACCCTCGCGCTGTTTCACTGGCTCTCAACCCTTTCCAGCTTCTTCTTTCCTTCTGCTTTCTTTCAATAGCAGCAACTGCTTCACGCGGAATCCAGCGACACGCATGGTTGAAACCGAAGCCGCCTTCCCTGCACTGCTGTGTCCTTGCCATTGCATGCACAGCCCTGCATCTTTCGGTCTTCCTTTTTTTTTTCTTTACTTGCTGCTTCAGTTTTTGAGCACCCGCCATTTCGTATGAAGGCGAGCCAGTGGATTTTGAGTGTTCCAAAGTTTTATACTTTCTTTTTTCTTTTTCAGTTCACGCCTACTTGTGAAGTTTCCTCTTACATTCGCTTCTCATATAAGAAAAAAACAAGTAATTTTGAGGGGGAACGTGATCCCAATAAGACCTCACGAAGGGAACTGAATAGGGCAAACATTGATGTTGCTGAAAGCGGCAGCGAATCATCCGAAGGGATCAAAGAGGCTACAGAAGCTAGATCACGCGGACAAACAAACAAAGAAAGAAAGAAAGAAAGAAAGAAAGAAAGAAAGAAAGAAAGAAAGAAAGAAAGAAAGAAAGAAAGAAAGAAAGAAAGAAAGAAAGAAATGAACAAGGAAATAAATAAAGAAAGAAAGGATATCAACAAGCAAAGAACATGAAGAAGAAAGAAAGGGTCAGAACATCTCGCAGTTAAATTGTTCCATTTACAAGATTCTTGAACGGCAGACAGAAAAAAAAGAAAGAAAAAAAGGAAACAAATATTATGAACATGGAAGAAGGGGTCAAACTGTGTTGATTAAATTCTTCCATTTACAACATTCTTGAACGGCAGAAAGAAAGAAAGAAAGAAAGAAAGAAAGAAAGAAAGAAAGAAAGAAAGAAAGAAAGAAAGAAAGAAAGAAAGAAAGAAAGAAAGAAAGAAAGAAAGAAAGAAAGAAAGAAAGAAAGAAAGAAAGAAAGAAAGAAAGAAAGAAAGAAAGAAAGAAAGAAAGAGTATGAAGAAGAAAGAAGGGGTCAGAATATCTTGCAGTTAAATTGTTCTTTTGATAACATTCTTGAACTGGTTCTCAATGTCATGCACTGAATCCTGCGCTCAACTTCACAAGAAAGGACTCTAGTATGGAATGAGGATTCATAAAAAAGCTCAAACGAAACCGGGTGTCGTCGAAATAAGGAAGCGAGAAGGGGTAGTATACGTAAATAAACGCAGAAAAAAAACACAAGGTGCAAAAGAGGACGGCGGATACAGTCGGACAGAACAGGAGGGGTACAAGCCAGAGGACACGTTGGCTGCTAATCCTTGTCATATTTATTTGCAACTTTCACCAAAGGTCCCATTGCAGCCTTGTACTTTGCAATCCTCATCTGTATAGTTCATGCTTTGTTCTAGTCCTATCATGGCATGACAAATCCGTTTGATTAATTAATTAATTATTATTTGGTTAATTGACAAGTGGTTAAGTCAGGGACGCTGACGGGGCCGCATTATTGTGTTGTTTGCTGCTGCACTTTTTTCCCCTGTGGACGACTGTTAGACGAAGTCCCTCGGTAAATGCGACGGAAGAGCTGCTGTATTTGCTTGTACGAATAGCCGAACTTCTATATTAGATGTTTTCCTGTATCTATCTATCTATCTATCTATCTATCTATCTATCTATCTATCTATCTATCTATCTATCTATCTATCTATCTATCTATCTATCTATCTATCTATCTATCTATCTATCTATCTATCTATCTATCTATCCGCCTACGTCTGGGTGCTCTAGTGATCACTCCCTTAACTTGGGGTAAACCAAAATTAGTATGAGAGGGTAGGATGGTTTGGTGAATATGAATCGTTCGTCATTACATGAATAATGTGACAATCC